>CAIGRB010070439.1:62943-82959 GCA_903798255.1 Fraxinus quadrangulata | reverse complement strand
TTTGAGCATATTTGGCAAAGCTTTTAAGTAGATATTTTTTTTCAATCATGTTTGGATAGGTTAAGTAAAAAAGGTTAGTTATTCAAAGGATGGTTTACTTTCTAATGAGTACATTACTTATTTCCGTCTTTGACCAACAAAAAGAATGAATTACTTCACAACAAACTCACTTCTAAATGAACTTTTAAGCTTGGTCCCTTTTCTCTTAATTAAATTTGGATTTGTCTAAACCATAGTATAAAATTAGAAACTACCGACTAACACAACTTGTTTCGAATCACTCTAGTGGACCCGAAATGTGACGTGCATCGATGATGAATGCCAGCTAGATGTCAGATCCACCATCAAAGCTAACTTGGACTTTCCTTTGACTGTTAGCCTTTTCTTTGACTAAAAGAATTTAGAAATTTTTTACAGAGTTCCTTGTAATTTGAACTTAACTAACTTGTAAATCAACAAAAATCCTCATACAACCACACATGGAATACATCGGGAACCACCGGTTGCTCCAAAACATACCAACTAGAGTGATATATCTATAACGGGATAATAAATAACTCCCGTCACAATAACAGGCCCCAAAGCCTATAAATTTAAAATGCTGCCATAAAACTTTCTGTTTGTTTAAATACTCGTGACATAAAATTACTTAACCTAATAGGCATATGCCTCAAAAAGATATTGACCACATCACCTAACAAAATGAGTCATACAAACTTTCTATTGTCGTGTTGCTCGACTCGGCAATCAACAGGCTCTTTTTAAAACTGCTAAAGCCCACATAAAAATAGAAATGGACTTGACTACATGCAATCATATTGTTTGAAGTAGTTTGTTTCATAATAATGTTCTCTTGCTGCTTATTAATTACCATGTGTAGTATGTTCTTGATATGCTTGTCAAAAATAGCTGTCATCAAAATCTATTGGGATTGATTACTGACGCCTGATGAAATTTCAGGCACAGGCGGCTTACAAACGAGCATTGTTGAAGTTTCACCCAGATCGAGCTTTGAAATCTGACATTCGTCAGCAGGTTGAAGCCGAGGAGAAATTTAAGCTTATTAATCGTCTGAAGGAGAAACTTCTACCATCTTCTTGATGCTTGAGCAAGTTGAACATTATTGCATCGTGAACTATAAATTCTTCATGAGTCGGGAATTATCCATGAGCATGCTTGCTTTCCATGCTTACGATATTTCGAGAAAGAAGCTCTCATGGGGTTGGAACTTTGGAAAGCATTCTTTTGTTTGTAAAATAATTGTTATATCCTCCTAGCTTAAGTGATTTCCCTATAATGGGTTGTGTTATTATTGTACTTGTGTCTCTTGTCGGATGCTTGAGAGTTGTTGAACATATGATATCTGTTGGTTGAAGAAATGGGTTATTTCAGTTGGTATTATACAAAGCTTAGTACCTTTTTTTTGTTAAATGATGAATGTATTTTATGTTAATATTTTTCATCTAAGCAGACTAATTAATTAGTTTAATGTTGTTTATAATGCGAGTTTGCACTCCAAAAGTATTTCAATTTTTATCTTAATCGAGTTAGAATGGGATTTGTGGTTGAAACGAGTTAAATTGGACTAGTTGACAATAGCATATCGAGCTTGTTTAGCTATGATGCAAACCATCCCTTTCTCAAAATTGGGGATATTTCGAGTTGAGATTTGCTGTCCAATTTGCTGTCTACCTAATTAGTTGTTGACATGTCATTTTAAATTAGCATATCATTAATTTGGTTGGTTAGTGGTGAAATTAATGGGAGTAAATTTAAGATGATATGTTAATTCAAAAATGATATGTCAATAATTAATTTGGTAAATAGCAAGTTGAACAACAAAAGTTGGACAGCTCTCAACTTGAGTATTTCAAACTCACAATTTTTACATAGTTACTATGCTCATATTTGATGGAGCTAAAAACAATAAATTAAAATTTAGAACTTGTTTGATTCACAATTTTTTTAAAATACATTTTTCTTTTTAACCAAACGTTCTTCAATAAAATAATTACACATAACCCAAAAAAATTTCATTCTTTTTTAACCACATATTCTCAATCAATCTACTATTCTAAAATGTATTCTACCTAAAAAATAGGGCTCAAACCTGCTCTTAAATTAAATCAGCAATTAATTTTAATCACGCATTCTAAGCAAAAAGAGACGGGGAATTAGTTATAAAGTACACACATTCGCCACTTGTTTTTGCCAGATTATTTAATTACAAATGCATCCTATGTTATTTTATATTTGTCATTTTTCTAAAAAAATGAAACAAGTTTACCCCCAAAAAACACAAGAAATTAAATAATACAACGAAAAAATAACAGCAAAGTTGATTATAAATAGAATCGAAGATTCATTATTTAAGTTTTTTGTCTGACAGCTCAAAATTTCAAGTTTTAATCAGTTGTTCTAAATGATTTTGGGCACTCCTAAGCTTAGTACCGCCTGGACTCAGCTCAAATCATATCTGGGCAGCCCAATAGGATCTATAAGACAAACGGTTACTGATGGTAACTCGGTCGATTCCATATAGTCGAGGAGGATAAGTCCATGCTTCTTGGGTGGACAGCAGCGGTTGAGAAGGTGGTAAGCGACCCACGGCCTGTGTGAAAAATCTGGTGAAGGCATGCACGGGTGGTCGACGCATGTACGGATAAAATTATACTGTGCCCGCTCCAAAATATTCCGAAAGAGGGAATCTGTGACTTCTATGCTCTCAAAATACCTGCACACCAAAGATGCACGACACTTTTAGTCTCCTATAGCGTCAATATATATGCGGGAAGTCTTCATTGAACACGACAACAATCCCTTACTCACATCCTAGTGAAAGATAGCGCAACTTTCCCTCTCAAATTGTATCACACCTAACCAACGTTAATCAACGTCCGAGGAAGTCACCCGAAAACTACATCTCCGCCACAGAAAACTGTATCAATAACATAGAAGAAACCACCTTATAATCAACCATCAGTTACTAATTTTTTAAAGCTGTTTAATTAATTATACGTCATTTTAATACAGATAAAATTGTTTTGATAAGTGTATTTTGTACACTTATCTAGACCATTAAGTTAGAATATTTGTTAGTGATTTGGATGGGTTATTACTTAATTTTGTGTTAATTATGTTTGGGTTAAACTCAATGCAAATTGGTGGATTTGAAAAAAAATGAACGAAAAAGGCACAAAAACGAAGGAAATCCAAAGTTTGGAGACCAAAGTGTAAACATCCAATAGTTGATTCGGACCACAAAATGATGATTGAAGATCATATAGGATCAATTGGATGCAATTGAAGGTCGAAGGAGTGAAATATAGCAAATCAATTTCCAGCCGAAAAAGATATGCTCCGAATTTTTAGACTCAACTTGAGACCTATTTTTGGGATAGCAAACGTTCGAATACGCATTTTAAATCATCTCAATCAAATATCTGTAGAGAAAGTTATGACCAAAATATTAAAAGCTGTTAAGGGATGAACAAAAGCTAACCTGCGCTCGCACGATACCCTATTTTTCCAACCTGAGAGCCATTGGGTTCAATGGCGTGTGGTGGTTATGCCTCTGCGCGCGCATGTTTTTTTTCACAGATGAATCATCAGTTTTCTTTCGCGATTCAAACTCTTTTGAAACTCAAATTGGACGTGATTTGACGTATTTCCTGGCTCTTATAAATAGAAAACAAGGGCTATACATTAGAAAAAATCCTATCTTACCTCTTCATACCCAATAATATCATCAAATTCAAATATGTGTATTTGGAAGAAATGAACGAAAAATGAGCGAAAATGAAGGAAATTCAAAGTTTGGGGACCAAAGTGTAAACATCTAATAGTTGATTCAGACTACAAAACGATAATTGAAAATCATATAGGATCAAATGCAATGGAGGTCAAATGAGTGAAATATAGATGAAATATTTTCACAAATCAATGTCCAACTAAAGAAGTTATACTCCAATTTTTTAGCCTCAACTTGAAACCTATTTTTCGGTTAGCTAACGTTTGAATTGGAATTTTTTTTAGAGCCCTTGAATTACATCAATTGAATATCTATAGAGAAAGTTATTACCAAAATATCGAAAGCTGCTTATGGACGAATCAAAACGAACCTGCATGCTTGGGGACAATTCATGACGCACGCTCAGTACCTTATTTTCCCCAACTTGGGAGCCATTTGGCTCAACATTGAGTGCATTGTTTATGCCTGTGCGCGTGAGGGGGGCTTTTTCCGCAAATGAATCAATAGTTTCCTTTCGCGATTCAAACTCTTTTGGAACCTAAATTGGACGCGATTTTAACGTATTTTCTAGTTTTTATAATACAAAACAAGGGCTACGCATTAGAAAAAACCCTCTCTTACCTCTTCATACTCAATAATATCATCAAATTCATCAAGAACAAAATACTAATTACTATATTTTAAGAAAGGGAGTCAAGTCCTAGCAAGGACTTGAAAATCAATTACATTAAGTTTATGAAGAATTCAACATTGGATTTGAAGATCAACATTTATTGAATTATTTCATCATCTGTGTGATATTTCTCTATTATTCTTCTTGTAATTTATATATTAGCATTTTAGGCTAGATTCGTTTATGTATTGGATGAAGATGAACCTTATTATTTATTTGTGTTAATTCAAAATTAGTCTACTTATGCAATTATGAGTAAATTAATCAAACTAAATGCAAATTGATGTGTTAATAAATATCAAAAGCTCCAGAATCCTGAATTCTCATGTAATAATCATTTTTAACTTTAGTTCTACACTTGGACAATACAATTGAATTTTGACGAATTAATGTTTTTATTTTATTTAACAATCTCTCTCGAGTAATATTAAACATACTCTCATATATGACCCGATTATATTTTTATGAAAGATGCGAACATACAAGAGTACATGAATTTTTATGAAAACTTAAATATTCACATAGAGTATAGCAGTATATTTCTATTATCTATCAACCCTATGACGATTTACATTATGTTGAACCTATTTTTCTTTTTTCGAATACATAAAATAAGCCACCAAATTCACATAACTACCGTGTACAATAATTGTGGAGAAAAAAAAAATCATATAAATCATTCAATATCCAAAAACGTATTTTCAATATCTAGTATATAAAACTAAAGCTTAAAAATTCATATTACACGGTTCATCGTTCTCTTAACACAAAGAAAACTAACATAAAAAATCGACATCGCCTAAATAAAGTTTGAATTGAATCTTCGAGTTTTGGAACCGATCTTCGTGTTTCTTACCTCCTTCTATACTCCAAAATCTCTTAGAATGTGTTGTAATGCATGATAACCACTTTTGGATGTCCCTATGTATTTAAAAAAATGTCTCAAGATTTGTTTCTATAAAAGTTGGAATTATATAAGAAAATTAGAATTTTTCCTCTAAAAATACACTATGCTATTGCATAGTACATTTTAATGTTATAGCATAGTTCAACCATTTTCAGCTCTGGAAGACTCGCTTCACACCATGCGATTGCATGGCTAAAAGAACTATGCTATGGCATAGTTCAATCAGACTTTCATTCTTTACGTTTTGGTCCTCGAACTTCATTTTCTTGTTTCATGATCTATTTTCTCGTTTCTTCTTCCTCCAACACTTTATGTCTTCATTAAATTGGTTTTCAACTCTTTTCAACTATTTGCACTTTGATCTTTATACTTTGATTTTCTTTCATTTTAGTTCTTTTTCGCTTCTTTTTCCTAAATTCTACAATATTCATCAATGTTATCCTACAAAGTATAATTTATAGAGAATTAAGTCATATTTCGATATATTTACCAATAATTGTCCATATTTTGTACCCTAACTAAGTGTATAAAATAGACTTATCAATTAGTAGTTTAGTATTTTTTACATTTCTTGATTAATTTTGCATACTCATTACATTATTTAAATGTTTGATCACCAATTAGATAATAAGTTATTTGTTGTAGAACGCGGTAAAATTAATATATGTGTAATAGATGTTAAGAATAATATTTATAACGTGTGCAATCATATTGATTATATGAAATTTAATGCGTTCTAATCATTCGATTTAGGGATAGGAATATTTTCGGGTCGTAATTAGAACAAAGTTAATATTTCTTTAAAAAGAAAGTCATTAGCTTTATCGATTGTCAAGAACGCATGAATATGATTAAACTACATAATTGAAAATTAAAGTAGATATCAATAGACGGATTCGAATTCTAATACAATCATCCATAATTTAATACAAAACACTTTTTTATTGCTTTCTTAGACAATTTAATATAAAATTAAATCAAAATCTCTCCTTTGTTCATACAATTCAAATTTCATAGATAAATAGTAAATTTGAATTGAATTTATTCCATGTGGGATGATAACTTTTAACTCATCAATTCTATTACTTGTCA
This sequence comes from Fraxinus quadrangulata, assembly GCA_903798255.1. NCBI lineage: Eukaryota > Viridiplantae > Streptophyta > Magnoliopsida > Lamiales > Oleaceae > Fraxinus > Fraxinus quadrangulata. The sequence continues at coordinate 76,536 of CAIGRB010070439.1, read as the reverse complement.
ACAGTCTCGGACAATTGTGGGTTTCGGACGAACGTACATTATTGAGAAATCTTTCGATTTGGTCTCTACCTAGAATGTGTATTTCTAATCTTTGATAAGTTACACAGTGCAATAATGGGTTTCATTAAAATAAAAATAATATCTTGTTAATTCTAATGTCATGTCCGTTTCACTACTTTGCACCAATCATATCCTCGAGTTTTTCATGCTAACGATGAAATACTCGTACATTTATTCGTAGCTAATTCTGTTTCTCCAGCATATGTCCCTACTAACAACTATTGAAATTAAATTGAATACATACTCGTTCGATTAATTATATTAAAATGGTTCAATCAACTTATATTTATTGTAAACTTTAGGACTGGTTAAATTTCTACTTCCATTTTTTCAAACATTTTGTGTTGGTTTAATCATGTAGAGTTGTACCATACTACAACAATATAGCAAATCTATGAGTTGTATACTTTTTGTAGTACTCCAAACTATTGTGAGAGGTAGAGTAAATGTAAAGAATAGAATTAATATAAATGGCATCCATAGAAAAAGAAAATGTTTTCAAGATCCATTTAAATAAATCAGTCAATGCAAGATAGGGGAATCACATCCCAAATGCAACATAATGTCAAATACTAGATAATCATATTACATATATGAGTCCCATCTCAATTTTCTTCGGCATAACATACCCCAAATCACTTCCAATCTCCGGGGTCCATCTCATGTTTCTTCCGCACTACTAAACCTACACATTACAAAAAGGATATGAGACATATCGGGATTAGCCATTTCATCGAAAAGTTTAAAATTTAAAAAACTTATAAACTTATTTATTTATATTTATATATTTTATTAACCCCTTATAGGCCAATTGAGTTTTCACAAACGAGTGGCCTTAAGTCTTGAATTAATCCAATACACTATGGACGATACTAAGTATAAAACAATTTTTATTTATTTATTTTTGTTTTCCATTTTCCATACGTTATTATGCATATATGGATCAAGTATATCATGTGGAACCAGCTTATTCAAAAATATTTATATTTTCAACCATTATGGAGAAAAATCATAAAATTATTTCTTACGTTGTTGTTGCTGCTGCTGGAAATAGACCCTGGTGTGTTTGGAATGTACCTAGCCCACTGGTTGAACAAATTAATTAGGTTCATATGAAATATGAAAAGTATAAGAATGCATAGAAGATTTTTGATTTAGGGTTCAAGAATAATTAATTTGAAAATGGAAAACTCACATTTTTTGCCGCTGCACTGAATGCTTCTCGATGCGGTATCTCTGGATTGGCTGCTTTGATGCGCTGTATCTCTTCCCTGGCAAAGAAAAAGGTATAATCCTTAGATCATATTTAGCACGCAGTACTCGACTTGAGTGGACAATATAAAGAAACAAAAATTGTTCATTTTTTCTTTGTATAATCTATCTTATCAAACAATTATACAAGCATATAGTTTTCTAAAATAGATACCAAAATTACAACATTAAAAATAGTTTATAAGAATCTCACTTCATAAACCTATTGTAGGCTGATGGAAGCCTATGCTTCTTCTCAGGTGCTGCAATTTAAACAAGTAGTAGAATAAGTGAAAATTATGAAGAAATTAAATTAACATAAATTTGGGATAAGCTAAAGAAAAACGAATTGGAGAAATCCCATTACGTTTCACAACAAATGGGGCTTTCGGGGACAAGGGTTCACAGGACGTGGACGAGGGAGAAGATGAAGATTGTCCCTTCTTAACTTCACTGCAGAAAACCTATTGCAGAAATCAAGATTCTTCTTTTAGTTCTCCATTAAAGCCAAAACCAATAGAAATCCTGAAATTGAAATGATATGGACATGATGGTACCTGGACATGACTTGTTTGATGATCAAAACATTGTCCTTGAAGTGGAGGTCTGGTGCTAAGAAAGGAGAGGTTGCTGCAATGTCCACATTTCACTGTGACAGTGTCCAACAGCCTCTTGAATGGAATCCCAACCTTTGTAGAGAAATAAATATATATCACATTTCCTATCTTGTATATATACAATATTTTTACTTCTTTAATGTCGTCCAATTCACATTATCAAACACGTAGTTTATGATTGTGTTTGTGGTTGTTCATGTTGAGACACCGACGCAGAGGAAATATCTGAATATCAGCACTAACTAATTTCCTTCTATTTATATTCCAAAAATGAAGAGAAACCATCACATAATGATGAAAGTGGAGATCCACAAAGCATCAACTCATGTCATATACAAATGTTATTTCTGGCTATACTAAGATTATGCAAAAAATAAACATTTTGGTTGGGAAATGATTGATAGAGACAGAAACATGCATACATTGCAAGTATATTTTACATGCAAAAGCAGAGATCTATAACATACATAGATAGATACATGAATATATATATATATAGAGAGAAGAGAGAAATGTGTAGATATAGCCTGCTGTTTTCTCACAAGAAACCAAATGGTTTTGCATGGAATAATGTATTAATTATATACCGCAAGAACAGTGTTGCAGAAGTTGCACCGGACATAGCAAAGATGCTCAGATGATTGAACCAAATCCATGGTGATTGATCTATCTCCCAAGTTCATTGATGAAGAAGATGAAAAAGAGGAAGACATATATAAGATAGGAAGAGTAGATGCGAAATTTAGGGTTTTAGGTCTTAGCAGTTGGATAGTGTTGAGTATAGCATAAAAAAGCAAATCTAGGGGTTACTATATAGTACAACTTACCTCTCACTGCAACAAATGAGTTGCATGCCCGTGCATAGACACGTAGCATCTTTCTCCATTTATAAAATTCTTGAAATTTGTTAGATGGAGAGTCACATAGTTTCGAGTTTAAAGATTCTACTTCAGAATATCAAAGTGATCACAATTCTAAAAGACATTGTATTCAATGTATGGTTACGAGGAGTATGTATGATTAAAATGCATGAAGTGTAGATATTTAGCTATTTATTGTATTCCTCATCGTCTATGGACATGATAATTTTCTTTTATTTGTGATTAATTTTATTTTCTCAGAGATAAAAAAAAAAGAATATGTATATTATTTATTTATTTATTTAAGTTAATTTAATTTTTAACATGTCCTGACACTTACAACCTTCATAAAACGGCAACGACGAGAGACGAAATTAGGTTTTGTTCCTATTTTGAAACATTTGGAACCATCTCATCTAAAAAATAAATAAACTATTAGGGACAAAACAAGTTTATTTAGCCATCATTTGTCAATATTTATAATTGATTATCATTTGGTCAAAGTCTATTTTAATCAACACATTTAACACAAATCACAACTTTTACTTATTTTTTTAAACCATATATCCCTTAGGTCTCACTACTTATAATTAAACAAGCATGTACTTAATTTAAAATTAGTATTCATAATTTTAGTTACTGTTTAAATAGGATAATTGGAGACCATTGAAATATTAGGTCCCTTTGCTAAGGTTGGAATTTATTTATTGTCAATCTAGTTACCTAGTGAAGTTGGGAGCCAAGAAGTGAAGACATGGTTGTGATCTTGTGGCAATACTAGAATATGTAGTTATGTTTGAGGATTTCACCACACGTTCCATGTATTTGACTACTGTCCCAAAAAGTAAGAAATGATGGGTACATAAAGTAACACCTATATTCTTTCTTTTTGTTCCATTTTCTCATTGATTGGTGGGTAAGTGCTGGATTGCATTCACCACAAACATTGATGTAGAAAAAAATATCATGTGAACAAATTAACATTATATTATGGTAAATATTAAATTTAAATAAATAATTATATTTACTCTCTAAAGTTTTAAAACTTTTGATGAAGTTGCTTAGTTTGAGACCAAAGTAGAGTATGTAAAAGATTTGATTTCAAGTCTCACGCTCCTCTATTGAATTTGATAAAAATTAAAAATATTGAAGAAATAATTATCTTCATTCTTATTTAACATTAAAATAAAAACTGTCTTCCAAGATTGAGTTTTATTCCTTGTTTTCTTAACCAGCAAGTGATATGAAATTTAAGATTTTGTTGTTTGTACATAAAAAATATTTTTTATGTCAGAAGAAGTGATTGAAATGATGTGGAGAGAAAATATTGAATAAAAAAGTTGACTGCATTTTAAATTCGCAAATAATAGAGTGTCATGTGACATTATATAAACATTTATGTCAACTTTGATGTACATGTAATAAGATCCTAAAATTTATTTTTCTCATGATCAAGAAAATTCCTATATATTGAGGGGGGAAAATTGCTTGAATGACCAACCCCTCATATATTAAAGTTGAAGAAAAGAAAATATTGAAGATAATAAGGGCAAGAAGTCGAACTAATCATCCTCGTGTAAGTCTTTTTTCTTAGAAATTGAATTCAATTGTACTTTACATGTTTCTTATAGACTCTATCTACAAGGTACTCACAGTAATTTAGGTGTGAACCGGAAATATTTTTTTGGTGAAAACCTACCAAGAACTAGTACTCGAGAGATTATTTGGTGAGCTCAAATCCTTCGAACTTTGGCTATGATTTTTAGCTTCCATCAAGAGTAAAATATTGATAAAAACACAATACGACGAAGATAATATACCTATTAAAACTAACTTTGATTCTTCTAAAAACCTATTTTGAATTGAAATCAAGCATGCACATGAACACATACTATCTCTAGGTTGCTGTTCTATTATGAAGAAAAATCAAGTAACTAGACGACTTAACTTCAATGTTTGTTCAAAAAAAAAAAAATACTGGGTGCAAATATTAAAGTGAGAAAGCTGAAATTGACAGATGCTAAAATCACTTGTCAATCTGACTATCTGAGTGATTTTTAGGGTTCTATGTCTTTTTGTTGATGGGACTATTCTTTGATTGCTAAATATGGAAAGAAGCCATTTTTACACTCGATTTTCACAACTTTCTTTGCTGGTATAAACTGCTCAACCTTAGCCGCAGGCCTTGAACCTGTTTTTGTCCTTTTCACTTCATAAATATGTATCTATATGTATGTGATGTAGAGAGAGAGAGAGAGAGAGATTCCCATTTCTTCCTCGAAGGATGGCAAGCACGCCAGTCAACAGCGTCGAGCACACGGCCCTTTACTTTTTTCTCTCCATTCTCTTGATTATATATGGATTTGGACATAATCATTTGATCTATGCCTCTCTTGTTTCTTAGCTATATTTGGAAACTTGATTGGTTTCTACTATATTACACACATCTCTATAATTCTATTGGATTTCTGGCATTGATTGTTTGTTATTTGTTATCACCATCTCAAAAAGTGGGGCTATTCCCATTTGAGCCACATTATTTTTTTCATTCTCATTTTTGTATTCATTTTTAACTATACATTCTTCAATAAATTAATATTTTCCATCACATTAATAATTTTTTCCTTTTTTTAACCACAAATTCTTCGTCACATCAACAAAAAAATACATTATTGGCCACAAAATGTGCACCAAACAGGGGCTATAAATCACTCGTTTACCATGGAAAATCAGACATGCCGAAATCGATCAACTTTTGAAAATATAGCCCCATTTGATCTACATTATTTAAAAAAAAAATTCTTTTTTCTTTTCAATCACATTTTTCAATAAAATAATATTACACGCAAACTCAAATCTTTTTCTTATTTTTTAACCACACAATCTTCATCAATCTATTATTTCAAATTGCATTCTTCAAAAAATGAGACTCAAACATACTGTTGAGATTTGCTAAACTCATTTGGCCTCGACAATGTAATTGTTGTCATCTGGCTTATTTGTTAACAGTCCACCCTAGTGAAGTGTCAAACGTTCGGTAAGAAGTGAAATAGTTAGGAGACAAACAAATAGAAAAAAAATGACAAAAATAGAGGAAATTATTTCAAATCAGGCTATACTGCAATTGACATCTCTAAATTTTCATTCCTATTGTATTTTGGTCCTAATTTCTTTTCTTCACATCTAGCCTATGTTTGCTCATGTTTATAAACGCTGACAATTTTTTATGGATCCACAAGTATTATTCACTTATTTACGACTCATTTCTATTCACTTATAATTCAAATCATTTAAAAATATACTTTCCAAACATGAAACTTTCGAAATATATTGTTAGGGACTAGGCGCAATTCATCCTCACAACTTTCACACGCACACACACACACAAAAAAGACTTGTTAAGTTTAAAATGAAGATTTTTTTATGAATTTATTCAGATCAACATTGAAGATTAGCTCAAGTCTCAAACTTGGCTATCAAGTCTCATCATGTTAAATTTTCTTTGTAGTTAGCTCCTTTTTTCTAAAACCAAATTCTGCCGGGTTCAACATAAAAAGTGTGTAATATATGAAATGCATCCACTTCCAAGAGCCGAACTAGAATGAATACCACACGGAAGAGTCAAGACCAGGCTCCCTGATGGAATGTTTAACCGATCCATTTCTGACCGACAAAATTGGTGCGGAAGTTGTTAGATGAGAAAATCACGGAAAACACGACTTATAATTTGAATAACCCGGTGACCTACCAATTGTAGATGTAGGATTTTTGGCAAGCTATAAGCACTTTAATAATACAATTCAAGTGTACCATCTTCTTTCTCATTTCGAGGAAAAGTTAATGGAATGTTTAATCGATTCATTCCGGATCGACCGAATTGGTACGGAAGTTGTAACATGGGAAAACCACGGAAAACACGACTTATTTGAATAACCCTGTGACCTACCAATTGTAGAAGTAGGATTTTGGCAAGCAATAAGGACTTAAATAATAAAATTCAAGTGTACCATCTTCTTTCTCATTTCGAGGAAAAGGTGCGGAAGGAAAAGGAAACAACATAGGGATCTGAATTGGACCTAAATGGGAATGACATGAACATTCGTTTTCAAAACCTAGCATTAACGTCATTAAGGGGTACCTCATTTTCTATCTTATTTAGTTTTTTTTTTAAATATAATTTGAATTTAAAAATATAAAATAAAATATAAAGGGTTGGAGACCATGTTCTCCGATCCTACCCCGATTTCCCATGAAGGAAAGGGGCAGAAGGAAAGAATTTTGCGATCCCTACAATATACTAGCATTAAAAAAAATAAGAATGAAAGGAGTTGACTAACAAGCAAGAAACAAAAATCTAATTTTAATCTCCACAAAACGATGCTTAATAAAGAACAAGTTGATCTCATTTGAATTATCTCGTGATCCTCTTACCTTCAAATTTTTTGCACCAGAGCGTTAGTTTTGGAAACAAAATCTAGATTCTTAAAACCCAAGTTACCACATTTCAAATCTCGGAAGTCCCTAATAAATTTAGAAAATTACACAAGTATTATGAAATATTTTTTATTAAAAAAAAATATCATGTTACATTTATAACATATTAATTTTTTTAACACGTGTGACATACTCATTCATTACTTGTTTTCGTCATTATCGACACCACCACCCATTTCCTTGCTCGGAAACCTTCTAGAAATCCCAAAAACTCAATAACCGCTCCCAACTGTCATCACAATCACCTCCCACCACCGCCCACCGGGCTAGAATCGACAACACCAATTTGGGTCAATTTTCTTTTACGCAATTATTAATGTACGTTAACCATAATCGACGGGATATGCCAGGCATTTTTAACTCCATCTACAGTCGGTTCACAAAATTTTAAATTTTTTCTGCCGCACTGTCAAAAAAATACTTGATCAAATCTCAGAGATTTCAAAATTAATAACCAAGTTGAAACTGACCACATCGTAGATTTAGAAATACTTTATAAAGAGTATCTTATGTATAATAGAAAACATATTTAAGTTTAGAAAGTAAAATTTATACACATTCCAACAATACTCTATATTTTGTCTCTTCATTTTGCTTTTTCAAGAAACCTATACTGATTCGGTTCATCTTTTATTTAACATTTTTTTTTATGTCAATAGTCGATCAATTTAAATATGACTTAAGAAGTGGAATATTGAAATCTTTAACCTATTGAATGCAATCAATATAAAGTAAGAATAGAGAATGAGCTTTGTTGTATAAATTTAGAGAGTTAAAATCCAGGAGATGATAGATGATACAAAACTGAGTTAAAATTGCTACCTACCCATAAGACACATACAATTCTCAAATCTTCAACCTTTTTCGAGATTGATTCAAGTCTTTGATGTTGCGCTTCTTGATAATGCCCGGCTGTAGGAGTAGAGGTTTTGTGATCCTAGAGTAGTGAAAGATTTTTAATGTAAGAGAAACAGTGAATGAGTGACTATTGCAATTCTTAAGTACATGTTTGGTAAACAATGTTCTCGCTCTATTTGAGCTCAGATCATCTATAAGCATAATGCATTGCCAATACATTAACAGAATGTTTTGTACCTTAGCGATTGATATGCCCGATGTTGGTTCGCGATTTGCTTGTTTCCCGAGATTGATTTGCACCGATATGCTGGCTTGAGATATATCCACACCTGAGCTCTGAAGTGCTTGTGTCAATGAATTCAATAACCTGATCATAATCGATATGCTCATTAGATTAGAAATTAAAACTCGAGCGTGCAACTATATGAAGTATGACGCGTCATTTTAAAGACTAAAAACAGAAGGGAACTCGGGCAAAAGTTTAGTAATTATGACGAAGTTACTGGTAATTTCTCAGGCTAGACATAAAATACTACTACCGTCCCAGTTGAAGAATCCCTTAGAATAACTCCAAAGAAATACAACGTGAGGCTAAGTCATAGTCCGAATAAAATTTGGGGTCGGCTACATAATTATTTCTCGTCAGTTCATTCAATCTAGGGAACATGACCAATAAAATCGAAAATATACCAAACTCTAAGGAGGTTGGTAGCTTTCTGTGAACCTCATTACAAGAAGTGAAGCAATCTGCCACTACCAAATTAGATGGTAGACGCTTTTGGTAAACATCCTAGGTCAGGATACATATTGGTAGAAGTTGTTGGTCAGTGAAGTATTACAATACGGGCATGTATTCCGAGGCATCTATGCTTCACATACGTTCTTACTAGGTTGCCGTGTCTATATCCAACACAAATCAAACGCCGACAAAAACATTTGTGGTAAAAAGACAAACAACGTCCGCGAACTTCATTTCGAATTTCTTTTATATCTACTATATGCATTTTTCTCTCTCGCAATAATAATATAGTTTCACTCAAAGTTAACATAATACAACAAATAGCCACTCCTTTAATTCAAGAGATTTCAACTAATCAAAACGTATGAAAGTTTTGACTTTATAAAAATATAAAAAAGTATAATCTATAAGTGAATAGTTTTAAAGGAGGTAAATCAACCGTATCCCTAATGTGTCCTTGTCCTACTTTTTTGAAACATTACGTGTTGGAGTGTCATTTCTAAGGTGTGGCATGGCTGTGTGTTAGAGTGGCATAAAACGTGGTTGACCAAGATTATGTAGCTCAACGGACCATGTAGCTTTCCAAAAGATATAAAACCAGATAATTGGAAAATGCAACTCACTCTTGGGAGTAGACACTTGAGATGTTAATTTTGCCCCCTTCAATCATCAGCTCCTCCTGAGGATTCAGAGTGTCAGTATTGGTAGGACATTTGGTTGACTGTGCATCCAAAGCTCGCCTAGGTAATGTATTGGAGAAGGCGCCATCGTTTGGGACAGAAATAGGCATGCTTGCTTGCAGAGGTAAAGGTATGCCAGTTGCCTTGTTTGCTAGTGCATTTTGCAGTTCCATTACCCTACAGGAGGCATCCTGGTTAGAGTCAGGTACCATAGGATTCTGTTGACACAGTTGTTGCATTGTTGATGAGACTGTGACATTATTCTCATCCAACAGGCCGGGAAATGCTGAAACTGGACCAGCACCATTCTTCATGACTTGTGAGTTACCAGCAAAACTTTGAGCTTGCCAACGACTGTTTCTCTATCCCAAGCATAAGGAAATTAGAAACCAAGATATTTTTCAAGACACGAAGTTGAGATAAAAATCGGTAGCTGTTACCAATATATTTTGCCTATAAGACTAACTTTCAGTTCGGATAATTAACTTAATTTGGCTGAGTTACTTCACAGCAACTTCAAAAGGGGAAACAAAATAAATAATAGAAACAAAGAAGAGGTGGACAGATGAAAAGTTCCAATTGCATTTTGATTCTACAGAAGTAAACGCAAAAGAAAAGGTCATCTAACAACTGTGAAACCCAACAGTCCCAAAACGAAGAGTATCAAAAATTTAAACGGCTGCTACAGAATTTATCGCTCAACGAATTATCAAGAAACTAAATTAACAACCTAAAAAATTGCTTATTAAGAACAGCAAGGGACAGGATGGAATAACAAGGGCACATTAAGGGGAAAATTTTGTTAGGAGCATACATTTGGTCTGGTTAGATTGGTATTGGTTCTTTTCTAAAAGTATACACGTTATGCGTGTAAAAACATGCTCATACACAAATTTACATACATTTAAAGGGCATTGTTAAGGTAAAGAAGTTTTATTATGTTCTAATATTCCACTCTGCAAAGGTAAGAAATATGGTCAGACTTGGCAGCTTCATCCTCCTCCATAGTACTCTTGTTACAAGGTTGGCATTTCTTATGTTGAATACCAGCATACAGTGTAAACGTAATTATCACTACCCAACTGCTCTATCCAAAAAATTAAATACATGTGGAGATTAAGTGAGACCCCCAGGCATTAATGGAAAGAATCCAGCAAAGCACGGATATGGCACTTTAGCAATAAATTACATCTACAATTGCACAACCGATAACTTGCAAAAGGGAACCCATATCTTGAACAATTGAACATGAAAACAGAATTCACATATTGATCTTTCTTTCATAAGGTATCAAGAGTTTACCCATGGCATGGGCTTTGTGGGCTCTGAACTCCAAGATTGATATGACCCTTCATATTTTTGCAACTTTTCCAGTAGAAATTGTACATATTGAATCACCTGCATCATAAAAACTAACAATTAGCCAGATCAAAAGTCACAAAGCAGAAACTCCAAATCAAGAAACTCGAAAGTAAATTACACTGGAATAATGGAACTCTCGTCATCCCTCAGAATTATAATGACACCCCCACCATTTCGAAAAATTGTAGAGACCACCATATTTTGAGTTTTTAATAACATGTTCTCCGTTAGACCAATTTTATTGTTCGTCAATAAGACAATATCAAATTTGAAGGGTAAGCAGATTGTGGTGGGAGGACGGAGGTAAAATCGCGGGAAGAAAAGTGACTGATGGATGTGGGGGAAAAACAGATAGGATGGAGCAACAGGAGTATGGGATGGAGGAGGAGATTAGTTTTAGAAACTTTGAAATTTTTGGCTTGAAAAAGAAAAGTAACGAAATATCCAAGGTTCCCAATGCTTTTCTGGTTTGGAGGTAAGCATGAACTCCAATATTCGGACATTATTAACAAAAGCAAACAAATTGTCAAAGAATTAGTAATACCAGGCATGTTTGGATCATCGTTTTCCTTTTTCCAGATTTGCAGCAAAGAAATAACTCCAAGTGTAATAGTCACATATGACAACGGGTGTCGATGTAATATTCTCTAACTAAATTTATCATGTATTTTTAACAAATAATGTACCTCCAATAAAAATGATGCAGTATCTCGCTTCTGATCACTATTGGGTATCAGTTCTCTCAATATTTGAAACCTGAATAACAAGAAAAGTCAGATAAGTTGCAGATAGAGGCCCTTGGGAACCACAATGATTGACGCCATATTCGTTGATCAAGAAGCCTCTATTTGTAAATTTGAACTGGTCAAAAACTGATGCATCATAATGATAGACTCCTACCAAGTCTAAATACCTTAGAAGGATCCAGAACTATTGAGAAGCACATTCAGTTAGGGGCAGGGGTAGTTTGGGGAATAAGGGGGAAATAGTAGTATAAATGTAATAGGAGAGGGAGCCAACCAATTAGGAGAGATCCAGCCTCTCGAATGCTTGGAATTGTTCTTTCAATTTCCTGCTTTCCAGTTCATTTCAATTCAATACAATCTTCAATACAATTGTTCTTTGTTTACAAACGATTGCATCAATCCATCTATACTACAACTCACTCCAACAATTATTATACATCTTACAAATTCACTAACACATCAAATCCTAGTTCACAGCCACAATTTTACAGCAGAAATTCACCACAGCAGCACCAGCATCTCTTCTGTACAGCTGGTTTGCAGAATTCCAGCAAGAGTAGCCATCAATTGAGCAGCAGAGACTGGGGATCCTTATCACATACTTGGATATTGGGGAGCAATTTTAGATGCAATAACTAGTTAACCAATCATAGTTTACAGCAAAAACTGAATTGAAAGGAAGGACAGGAATCTGCACAAGCTTCACAAACAAACATTTTCCTACTACTTCTACAAAATCTTACTTCATATCAGTTTAAACCTATTGCAAATCTAAAAAAATCAGATAGGAGCAGAGATACAGGACACAAGTGTGTTTATCAGAACCAGACATCTTGGCAATCACTAACCAGGATCAACAAAGCAAAATAATTCTTCTTGATGCCGGAAATTAAGCATTAGCAATAATGTTGATGACTCTGCATGGTTCAATTTAAGTTATTTAACTGTCCTGTCAATGCACCATTGTCAGGGAAAAGGTCGAAATTCGAAAGTTCAACCAAATAGATATACAATGTCATCTTAAATACATGGTTCCTCTTGTTCCAAAATTCAGTAAGTCAAACATTATAAAACATGTCAATGATCCATGTTTCCAGTCCACTCCTACTATGCAGGAGTATCAGGTTGGGATTGGAGTGGTTCAATCATCAAGGATTACCACCCAAAGAGTGTACAATAAATCTTTGAAAGCATGGTTGGGAAAAAAAGAAGCTAACACGATAATAGAGCTTACACAAAGACTTTTTTTCTGCAATAGCCTATTTACTCATCCTATGTATAAGCTCAGCTTGCTGACAAACTAAAAATATTCTAAACACTGAACACTGAAGTTTACAGCATCCAGTATCCATATTTATTCAAAATATAGGAATCCAAATGTTCAATAATATCCTTATTGTAGCTTAAGATAATAAATATACATAATCCGATAATCGCAATGAACACTCCAATCTATTACAAGCCATCTTCAGCATACTTACGAAAACAATTAATTAATACTACATTCAACTAAATACAAACCAAAAAATATTAAAATTTTCCATTTTAACACATTCATACCAAATATACGTCTACACATCAAGAATTGAAAAATCAGAATTCAGATATACACAGAACAAGATATTTAAACAAAAATAAAAAAAATCAAATCATGAATTATACAAATTTGACTAAATTAAATTAAAAAACATTTCACCTGTCATTGATTTTGCTCCTCCGTCGCTGCTCTGTCACAGAATGCTTTGACCTTGTTGCATTAGCCTTGTCACTGTTCTTCCCATCTGCTTCCACGACCATTTATACAAAACAAACAGCAAATTACAAGAAACTCGATTCATTAACAATCATTCTACCATAAAGAAGAAGAAGAACTCCAATAGAATTAAGATTCAAACCTTATAAAAGGAAAAAAAAAAAAAAAAAAAA
>CAIGRB010070439.1:41642-52388 GCA_903798255.1 Fraxinus quadrangulata | reverse complement strand
TATAACATTTAATTTATAAATTCTATCAAAATCAAACATTAATCTGAAGAACATATTTATAATTACTATTCATTTATTATTCACATTCGTGGAACACATAATTATTCATCTTATTATTTCTCTTTGTAAATTATTTATAAATTTGTCGAACAGAAGTTTAAGCCTCTATTTCGTACTGATTGAAATTTAAATTTTAATCTAAATCAAATTTAACAATTAATTCTAGCTATATATTTTATGTGATACATAACTTTTTCATCATATATTTCATTAATTTTTATTAAATCCTACTAAAAATTTAATTTTAATTCTCACCAAATAAGATACTAAATAGTACATTACAACATTCTGGTGTTACGATGAGGGTCCGGTTCCATGCCGAATCCTGTCGGCACATGAACAAACCCACGTGCTGACGTGCTCCATCACCCACCGGAATCCTCCCCCGATTCCTCTGACGTACATAATTCTGTACGTTAGTACTTTTTTTTTGCAGATCTTTTGTTTTGTATTAATTATTTTGTGAGATACAGTGCACCCAGACACTCCTACAAATTTTGACCAATTTCGCACGTACGCGCTTACACTTCTTTCATATTTAATTAAAGTAAAATGATTTTAAAATTAAGAGGATGAATTGCACATTATTTAATTATAGTAATTAATCCAGGTTTTATAATAATCTAAGGTGGTGATTTTTCAAAAAAATGTTTCTAACTTTTTCACACAGATAAAGCCTCGAAATTGAAATCTTGCTGAAAGTTGATATATTTAAATTAAGTATAATTAAATAAATGAGCATTTTCGACATAGTAAAGAAGCTTCGAATGAGAAAATTTAGCCCCTGTTTGACACCTATTTTGGGTTTTAAAAAAATTTTGGAATAGTGATTGATGGAAGATTGTATGGTTAAAAAGTAAGGAGAATTTTTGGATTTATGTGTAATATTATTTTATTGATAGAATGTGTGGTTGAAATGAAGAATAAGAAATAGAATGAAAATAAAAAAAAGGGTTTCAAACAGGGGCTTAGTAATAGTTGCAATGAGTAAAGAGATGGTAAATAAAAGCTAGAATCGAGTTAAAAAAAATAGGAGGATGATATCATTTTAGTTATGGGTGAACGATGGGATACCAAATGAAAGTAGATCGATTTTTTTATTCCCGAGAAAGTAATATACTAAACATAAATTGAGTGAGAACGATATCCAAAATTAATTATTCTGCTCTTACTTGGGTTGTTTTGGTAGGACTATGTTGTGTGCATGGTCTCTATTCATCAACTAAACAATTACATCTGCGTGCGTGAATTTGTCATTATATTCTACCGAAATTTCTATATTCGTTTATTCGGGTAGCTTGGTTGAATTGGATTGTGTATATGGCCTATACATCGGATAAATGTTGATATATTTGTGCATGAATTTGTCATAATATCCTATCTAAATTTCTATATTTTTGACTTGGTAGGATTGAGTTGCGTGCCATGCCGTATGGGTTGTGGCTTTATACATCGGCTATACTACAATGACATATATGTGCATGAATATGTCATAATATTCTATCTAAATTTCTATATTCCTATGCAATGAACTTGCCAGACACGAGGGTGTATGGCTGATCCAAGAACCTCGTTTACACATGAAAACTTGAGAGCCCATGAGAAGGAGTTCACTATCAAAATTGACAATTTCATTGCAAACTCATCGTGTATTTGGCCAAATGAAAGTACTATTATTATTAGGGATGACAATAGGACGGTATGAGATCGTTCGATCATTTTCACTCCCTTCTCATCGAGTATTTTTGTTATCTTGTCCTATCCCCACACCCCGATTAAAACGGGACGACAACGAGACTGTATGAGATGGTTCGATCATTTTCACTCCCTTTCCATCGAATATTTTTGTTATCTTGCCCCATCCCCACACCCGATTAAAGCGGGACGAGACGGGATCAGGGCGGGATGGGGTGGTGATTAATTTCTTATTTATTTTATTTTTTGCTTTTACATTTTTATTTCTTTAATTAGTAAATTCAATTATATTTTTTTCAATTTATGTTCTCATTAAAAATGATGATACATATATTATTTTTATTTGATGAAAAACTTAAATTTGAAATTAATTTTAAATGTGGTGGGTAGTGGGGCGGGAACTATATTTCCCATACTCGTCTCGTACCTGTTTCGGAACAATGACATCCGTTTCATTTACCCGGTTAGGAGAGTAATTCTCGTCTCATTCGGGGAGGGGTCCCACTAATATCGGGTTGACCGAGTTTTGGCCATTCCTAATTATTATTTTTCTTTTGAGTGACACATATCACTTGGGTCACAAATTTTAATGAATGCAATTTAATAAAGTTGAACCATATGCATTTATTTATCTTGATTAGACCAAATAAAAGCGAAATTCTTATTTAAGAAACACATCATCCCATGTCTAGGATAAGATAGCAGAGTATAAAGTGAATCATGCACGTTAGGCAATAAAATGCGATATTAATCTACACATTAGATAACAATGTCAAATTGGTCAATTTCAAGTTTAAAGCCATAAACCCTAATGCAATTTTAACCTATACTACACTAATTATTAATTTTAAATTTTTTCGATTGAACTGATCGGTCCGATTTGAATATAGTAACATTGAATTTACCGTCAAAATAGAAAATGGAGAAGAGCAACTATTGCCAATTTGAATCTTGACCAAGGATCCAAGTCCAAGCTGCCCTTGACCAGTAGAATTCCCTTTGAAGTTTGATCCCTTAACAAAGCCAAACATCCTGGCCAAGTACCATCAAATCCTGCCCCCACCAAAATCATACAGTCATGCTCCCATTCTTCACACGCGTGCGCCACACCCAATCATAACCTCGTACAACAAACTGAGGGTATTTTTGTCTAACCACTTCACCAATCTGGGGGCCGGAAGAAATTCTACAATTTCTCACGGATTCGCTGACTTTGACACGTCATTATTCAATCCATAATCTACATGTCATCGAACCCCATAAACGGTGTAGATCACTCGTTTAATCCTCATCCTACGGCTGAAATTCAAAATTCTAGACAAAGACAAAACAGACGCTACCCATAGTATTATCCTACTTGTCCCGGGGATTTTGCCCACGTGTAGATGTAGGGTGTGTGTGGTCACATTATTTTGAAAAAATATATTTTAAAATAATATATTGATGAAGAATGCGTGATTTAAAGAAAAGTTATTGATGTGATGAAATATATTATTTTATTGAAAAATGTGTGGTTAAAAATGAGTAAAATAAGGAGAATAAAAATTTTAATGCATGTCAAACAGGGGCGTAGTGTCGACAATACCTCATTGGCTGTAGCAACTTTTTTTTTTGACAATATTTAATAATAGAATAGTACGTGACATTATGGCAAATTGTATGTACAAACTCCTTGTACATATACAAAATCAATTAAGTTATGAACAAATTTAAGTTTACAATATTGGTTGACAATTACGTGTTGTCAAAATCTTAGCATGTAATGTAGAAAACAGTTTTTAAAAATGAATGGATATGATGATATCAAATAGAATGTTGTCAACTAATATTGTTAATTAATGTTGTAAATGTAGCATAATTCTTAAGTTATTTGTACAATTCTCGTTAACAATTTTGATGTTGTCAGAATTCGGATTATTGATTTAAAAAATAATTTTTAAAATAAATTAACGTGATGTGTGAATTTATCAACCAAAACTTCACCTTAACTTTTAGTTACTGTAGGCTGTAGAGTACAAACCCGAGTTTTCAGAAATTTTTTAAAAGAAAATGTTTTCTATATATATACACGTTCACGTGTGGATATAGAGAGAGAGTACAGAGCAAGAAAGAAAGAAGATAGGGTTTTTAGTACCTCGGAGAAAAAATGAGATCAAATCCTAACCTTTGACCATTCTGATTGTGTTTTTTTTTTCAACGTTTGGATTGTTCGAATTTATCCGACGTTCTTGTTTCAACGGTCTTGTATCCACGGAAAGAGTAAATGGTCCTTCGGATCTGGCTGTAAGGTGAGCTATTGCATCCAATTTGTATTGATTTTTTTACGATTGATATAGTCAGTTTGGTTTTTGAATTAATTTGATTGGATTAAACTGGCTTTATTTTCCCGAAGGAGGAATTTTATTAGTATATGTGAAAAGGTTTTACTTTGTGTAACTAGATTGAATTTGTCTTAAGTGTGAGTAATTTCATGGATAGAGGTGTAGAATTAATTAATTTGTTAAATTATATTCAGTGGCTTACGTGTACATCGCGTGAATTAGCTGACCAAGAATTTATTATAGCTTGATAGTGATTTTGATAGTAGCAGTTCTTGGTAACAGGTGGACTACTTCACCAAAGTGTAAGCACTCCGTAGTATGTGTTTTTTCTTTACTTTTTGATAATTATTAATCCTGTGAAGGAGAATCTTGAATGATTAAAGGTGGCTATTTTGAGTATGAATGCTCCGTTTCTTTAAATATTTGAGTTCACCCGAGAATGATTTTCTGATCTATGATTTGATATGGTCCTTTTCTTGTCTGCAGATGCTGTTTGTTGCTTTATCTAAATCACCAGATGGCTCTCTCACTGAACTGATCTGATATTTCTCGCTCTCTGCGGTTATGTGTTCTAATAAATCAGTGCCGTTCTCTGTTCTGTTTTCTAATATTGTTGGTTGGAGGCAGATTAAATCTTTGTTTGCTGATTGATGATCATTATTGGATCAGGTATTTATCTGGTTCTATCTCAATTGGCTTCTGAGTTTGGCGGTCAATTGAGAGTGACTGAAACTCTCTCTTCCTTCGCCATCTCTGTTGCCCGCTGTGAGAAGAACCAGGGTTGGTCTTTCTCTTCTGTTCATGTACCGTGAGTTGGATAGCCCTGTACAGACCTAGATGGCTGTGGCACTTTTCAAGAGTCCGTTTGGTAGCAGGGAGTACCATGGAACCAATAGGACTGAAGGGAAACCGTCAGGAAGGAGACGTGTTTTTGTGCAAACCGAGACAGGTTGTGTTCTAGGAATGGAGTTAGACCGGAGTGACAATGCAAATACCGTGAAGAGGAGGTTGCAGCTTGCCCTGAACTTTCCCACTGACGAAAGTTGTTTGACATTTGGTGATATGGTGTTGAAAAATGACCTCAGTGCCGTTCGAAATGACTCCCCACTTCTTCTGAGACGAAGAGTAATGCACAGAAGCTCTTCAACTCCCTGTCTGTCTCCCACTGGTAAAGACATCCAACAGAAGGATCAGAGTGGCCCTATAGAGGTATTGGGGCACTCGAATTGCTTCGCCAAGACCAAACAACTTGTTGAGGAAATTGTCAAGGCAATGAAGAATGGAGTTGATCCACTCCCTGTTCATAGTGGCCTTGGTGGGGCTTATTATTTCAGAAACATTAGAAGTGAGAGTGTTGCCATTGTGAAGCCTACAGATGAAGAACCTTTTGCACCAAACAATCCGAAGGGCTTTGTTGGCAAAGCTCTTGGGCAACCAGGCTTAAAACGTACAGTGAGGATTGGAGAAACGGGATACAGAGAAGTGGCTGCTTATCTTCTTGACTATGAACATTTCGCAAATGTGCCACCCACGGCATTAGTGAAGATCACCCACTCAATCTTCAATGTGAATGGCGTGAATGGTAACAAGCCTCAGAGCAAGAAGCTTGTGAGCAAGATTGCATCCTTTCAACAGTTCATTACACACGATTTTGATGCCAGCGATCATGGAACCTCAAGTTTCCCTGTTTCTTCCGTGCATCGCATCGGGATATTAGACATTAGGATTCTTAACACAGATAGGCACGCGGGTAATCTTTTAGTTAGGAAGCTTGATGGTGTTGGGAGGTTTGGTCAAGTGGAACTTATTCCTATTGATCATGGCCTCTGCTTGCCTGAGAGTTTGGAAGATCCGTATTTTGAGTGGATTCATTGGCCTCAAGCTTCAATACCATTCTCAGATGATGAGCTTGAGTATATAGAAAATCTTGATCCTATTCAGGACTCGGAGATGCTGCGAAGAGAGCTCCCCATGATTCGTGAGGCTTGTCTACGTGCCCTGGTCCTCTGTACAATTTTCCTTAAAGAAGCTGCTGCATATGGGCTTTGCCTTGCTGATATAGGTGAGATGATGAGTAGGGAATTCCACAATGGTGAGGAGGAACCTAGTGAGCTCGAGGTTATATGCATCGAGGCAAGACGGCTGATTGCCGAGGACATGACCCCCAAGGCTGAAGCTGATGGTGCGGAATTTCAATTTGATATAGATTACGAAGATGTTGGATCTGACTTCACCCCAAAATTGGCCTCTGAGGACTTCATGGCTGATTTTGGATTTGGAGGTGTTAATGCCTTTACTCCTCTTTCTAAGCTAGAGGAAACCATTGAAGAGGAAGAGGAAAGTGAAGGAGAAGAGGTGGAAAAGGAATTCACTGGGGGCCCGGCCCTTGAGAGGATCTCGGCTATTTCAAAGCTATCTATGTCGCTTAAAAATACAGACTTAAGTGAGAAGAGCCATAAGTTCCCAAAATTTTCTAGAGCGAAGCCCGACTACAGTAATCTTGCTAGTTCATCATCGGGCCATGGGAGTGTAAACGAGCAGCTTCCCGCAAGTGTGAGCTTTGTGAAGCTAGCAGATATGAATGAGGAAGAATGGGCAATGTTTTTAGAGAAGTTACAGGAGCTTCTGTACCCAGCATTTGCTAAGCATCAGTCTGTGACCCTTGGTCAGAAGCAAAGACAGAGGCTCGGGACTTCTTGCCAGTTTTGAGAGAGTTGTGACTACCATATGTTGCTATTGCAGTCGGGAGAATAAGATGACAAGCTTGTTGAAGGATTTCTCGGGTAATTTGGTTTATGATTTCTCGTAGCCGTAGGGTAGTAGTAGTAGTAAGATGAGGTGATGTAAATATTCTTGCACCTTGCTTGGCTTTTGATCAGTACTTCAACAAGTCGAGTAATCAGAATTAAAGTTTGTCAAGAGTGTATTAGATTGAAGGGCTATTTGACATATATCATCTTGCTCATTGTATATGATTAATAGTTGTATCGCATCAGGAAAGACGTCACTTCCTTAAGTGTCACAAGTGACACAAAAATTCCACTGATGCCGACTCTCAAAGCAGAACAGACATTGGAAAGCAACAAATTCAACTATCGCGGGGCCCTCATTAAAAAATCACACAAATTATTGGCCATAAGATGCATTCAAGTCCAATGCTGTACTTCTGATTTCAACGGGTAATCTCGATTCATGATGTCATTCTATCATTTGTATTTTGGAAATTGGCTCGTGAATACCATCAATATCTAGTGGAGGAATCTAATTGACTAGTAAATGCTCATTAAAACCCGGTTTGAATATTTGATGGTAAATTTTCTTAACGCTTTCTTGTCATTGGTAGCAATGAAAGATGAACTGTATGTACAAATCAAAGCCAGCTAAGGAGATAAGCATATCATGTTTGGTGAAAGTCTCCATCAGAAGTCAATTTTTTGAGAAACAAGGCCTCTCCATTGATGAGAATAAAGAAATTTACTTAATTTTTATTCCAAAATCTTATCAATCAGTATGCTGACCTTGGTAGCAACATGGGTAGCAACATTTTCTTTTCCAAATCAATCATAAAATTACACAATACTTATGTTAAATTATGACAAAAAACTCAAGAAAAAAGGAAAAATCATTCTGCAGCCATTCTACCTGAACTGTTTGTGAAACAACATATATCAGACATGTCTCCAAGGCCTTTCTGCAAGATTTACACACTCACTATATCTGTAACAATCAACAAGATGATCAATTGTCATCCCACATGCCTGCATGAACGAATACACGATAACTGGCCCCACTAACTGGAACCCATGTTTCAATAAGTCCTTGCTCATGGCCTCAGCTTTTGGACTCCTCAGAGGTACATTTCTAGGATATCTGAATTTATTGATCACTGGTTTGTAACTCACATAATCCCACATGTAGCTACCGAATGACCCAAATTCCCTCACAATCTGTAAAAAGATCAAACCGTAATGCAATTAGCATTTCGATATAAGCTACATCCTGAAATAGTTTGTTCTATGCTAGATGGCAGACACGATTTTTTATTTTTTTATTGTTATTTTTTTTTCTTAGTGTAAACACAAGTAGAAAAGACTTGCCTTTGTTATGCATTTTGCATTGTCTACTATGCACCTAACTCTGCTTTCTGCTAAAGTCAGCTCTTTGTTGGAGGCTATTTCAAGAATTTCTTTTTCTTCCATTTTAGACACATTGTTGGGATCAAAACCAGCAAAAGATTCTCTGTGTTATTATCCAAAACACAAGATTGCATTAAGAATCCGTATACCGTATTAAAATATATACATTTAATTCAAATTAAAAGCAGCAATTCTAACCTCAGAAGTTCCCTCCTTTTTAAGATTTCTGTCCAGTTGAAATCCATAAGCATCCCAGACAATGCAAGCAGCTCAAACAACTGATTGTCATCATAAACTGGAACTCCCCAGCATTCGTCGTGGAATTGTACATAAACTTTTTCTGTTCATTAAATCATCTGATATTCATATTACAAGTATCCCCAGCCGTCACTTGAATCAATGCATATGAGGAAAAACCATAATCGCAACTTTTGACCCACAAAAATGCTTAGGTTGTTTAATCTTTTAGATGAGGTGGTTCGATAGGATTTTGTTTTTTGTTACACGTTATAACTTTAAGAAGAGTCACGTGAATCAATGCTGGTAAGGAAAAACCATAATCACAATTTTGTCACATGATAAAACTTAGCTCTTAGACGAGTTGGTTTAACTATA
This sequence comes from Fraxinus quadrangulata, assembly GCA_903798255.1. Classification (NCBI taxonomy): domain Eukaryota; kingdom Viridiplantae; phylum Streptophyta; class Magnoliopsida; order Lamiales; family Oleaceae; genus Fraxinus; species Fraxinus quadrangulata. Next base: position 43,561 of record CAIGRB010070439.1, on the reverse strand, counting down.
TACTACTAACAAAAAATAAGGATGTTTGTCATTTACAAGCTAAGAAGAGTCAGTTAAGTCTTACCACTGTTGCTCGTGATCCAGTTACACCTCCTTCTGCCTCCTTCCTCGGTAGGACTTGCACTAGGTTGACGGATAATTTTAGTCACATGGACCTCTCTTCGTTCAAGTGGCGCTATCAACCGTAGTGCTGATAAGATTTTCTGATCAAGTGGAGTGGAAGAATCTGCTGTTAAGGAAGAATCAGTTGAGTTCTGTGACAAAGACAATGACAAAGAAGATAAAGAAAGAGGTGAAGAACAAGTTCTATGTATCCCAATTGGGTAAATTTTCTTGAAGTGTTTTGACAAAATGTTGCAGTTTGGTTTTTCCTTCTGTTTCGCAATACATCTGTTCTTCTCTATATCATGTTGTGCACTATATTGTTTGGACATGTTGTAAGGATAAACAAATTCCACAGCTCCGTGTCTTAAAAATGGACAGATTTGAAGTGACTGAAATTTATAAGGATGTCAAGAAGTTGGTAAGAGGAAAAGAGTTCCAAAGTACCTTGTTATTATCTGCTACTTAGGATTTAAGCAAAATCTAAAGGCATATTGGACTTGTATATTATTTTCAGAAAATGACATATGGATTTCAATTGTTATCAATTTTACGAAGATCAAAAAGATTCTTACTATGGAAATATCCATCAATGAGATAGACATAAATCATGGAAATCGACGAAAATCACAAAGATTATGACGTAACATAATTGTATATATAATTGTATTTACCATATTTAGGTTGAAATCTACCATATTTAGGTTATTACCATAGTTGTATAAGGTCATATTCTTCCTATATAATGTAAGGAATCCCCCAAGAGAAGATCATTCAATCAAAAGTTTGTCAATATGCTGAATGAGTTTCGGCTGTTTGGCATTGAATGAATCAGTGACTGAAAATAATTCGTTTAATGGATAACAAATTTATTGAGAATGATACTCTAGTTTATTGTTGGCTGGTTGTCTAGAAATAATAAAACTGGACATGAGTACAAAATTTGATACACAGATTAGTTAATGAAGATGTCATAGCTGAAGGGTATATTTGATTGGATATTGAACCACATCAAGAAATAGAAATTGTGGAAAAACAATTATATTTCTGCATAACAAATCCATTTGAAAGCTCCTACGGAGTATTCTTGTAGTTCCTATGGGATGGATATGATCAAATTGGTTCATGAGTTTTCATTCCTTTTCTTTTCTCGCATTTGCTCGAAGGCCAAGAATTTCATATATGGGACCCTTGTTGGACAAGTCGATATTGTCGCTTCCTCTTTGTCTGTCGTTCCACTGCAACTACGTTGTTATGACATCACTATAGTGCAAGAGGCTTTTGACAAAGAGAATAGTTCTCAAGTCATTGATAGAAGTCACCTTCTATACAAAAAAAATCCAAAAATTACATATCTAGTTTTACATAAAAGGGCAAAGATGATATTCATAAGGCTAGAGAATTAATTGATCTTTGAGACTTTAGTTTACAAATGATTATTTCATAAGCCTAGCTAACACTTTATTAAAATCAGATTACATAATGTACAGTGAGCAATGGTGTAATTTGTTCTTGATTATTATACCAAGTGCAAATTAACTGCCAAGAGAAAGCAAACTAAGGTATGGTGAAAGTTTTTGATTTCTCAACTGTGAAAATATACCCTTAACTTAGAAGTCATTATTTCAAAAGCTACATCATGTTCTCAAGATTTTAAACGCATAAACACTTTTGAAGTATCCTTATTGTGTTCGACCAAGTGTACTAGATACGACAACATTGCACGTGTACGCTATTTTTCAGTATGACATATGAACAACAAAACCTACCCTTAACGAGATAGATAGATAGATATATATATATATATATATATATAT
>CAIGRB010070439.1:14008-36544 GCA_903798255.1 Fraxinus quadrangulata | reverse complement strand
TTTATTTAAAATTTTTGATTCAATTATCATAATTGTGTTTTTATGAAAAAAATATAATTTTATCCTTTTTAATTTGGTCAAAATTAGTCAATTTTTTTTTAGGTCAATTAATGGCCGAAGTAACAGAAATCATCTATTTGAACCATATGTGCTAATTTTTAAAAAGTTTGAAAATGTGGTTGGAACCGCTACTGCATTTATCCCCTTTTAATCATCAATTTGAAAAAAATGGAAAATAAATTCTAATAAATTAATAATGTGTTGAAAAATATAGCAAAAACTTCATTTGACTTTTTTTATATTGTTAAATGGCCAAATGCAAATTATAATTTGTCATTGTCTAATAAATAAGTTATATTCAATGAATAAAAGATTAAAAAAAAGTAAAATAATATTAACATAATTTATTATTTTGTAGCTTAGAATGAAATGTTTTACTTACTTAAAGCCAATGTTATAGTTTTATACTCTTTTGCAATTTAATTTTTTTTTCAAGAATTCACACATATGATAATTATTTTTATACTGTTTTGCAATTTAAATTTTACTAAATTTCTCATGTTAATAATCAATTTATGAAAAAGATAGACTTAAGAAAGAAAAAAAAGGCTTTTTAGATGAAATAGTAATATAAATTAAAACTTTGAACAATAATAAAATTATGTAAAGTGTTAATGTAACTGTGAATTGTTATTTAAATTACGGTATTAAAGTATATAATAGCAAAATGCCAAATTTACAAATATTTCTATTTTTCAAGTAAAATGTATTTTTTGTTACGAATAACTAAAGTACTGTATACAAAATATAAATTTGTAAAATTATGGTAGAGTATATTTTTTAAATTTCACCATATAGATATATAAGTATACATATTTTCTCTATATTTATTCACCATTTCCCACCCATTAACAGAGACAATTATCACACAATAAAGGGTTAATTACGCAAAGGGTACATGAACATTACCTCATGTATCAAAATCATACACGAACTTAACTTTATATTAAAATCATATATAAACTCACAAATATGTATCAAATTCATACATGAATTAATCAGTTTATAATAGAGGTGCATATTTTAATTGAAATGGATGATTTCAGTTTGATTTCATTTATAAAAATACTCGAAATTTAATGGTGTTTCTGGTTCTTGAAATAGTCGGACCAAATCACTCGGCGCTCACTAGGTGGACATTTTAATCAAAATCAATCGATTCTAGTCCAAGTTGAAAAATTAAATAGAATCATTTTACTTAATATTCAAAGTTTAATAGATGATTCTGATTCTTGAAATACTTGTACCAAATCACCCAAAACTTATCAAGGGTGAATGTTTTAACCGGAATCGAAACGGTAAAAATACATGAAACTAAATGGTTTATTCTGACTTTTTTAAAGTACCCGGATTATGAACTATTCGATGCTCGCCCCTAATTTATAAATATTAGCCAAACTTATGCTAATATATCAATCTACAACAACAAACACAGACAATCATCTATGGTTGGACATAAGAACTCATAGCCAAATATGACAAAAATTCAAGAAAATAAAAGATGGACCGACTCACACTCTCGAAATTGCTATGACACTAGTGGGGTTTTATGCTTTGAAAAAATAGGTAATATAGAACTAACAAACCTGGCAGAAGGCCCCAAACCCTTTTCATATAAACACCAAGAATCATCTTATCTCACTATTTAGGTTAATTTACACTTTAATTATACTACTACTTTTCTGTCCACCCTACTTAATTTCCGTTTGTTTCATTTTCTGACCTCGCCAATTGTGAGCAACAGACATATGTTAAAAGCTATAGGCACCACATACCATAATCAAGATTAGATTGGAACCCATGTGTATCTTTTCGAGCATAAGATTGAAAAATACAGAAAAATGAAAAAGCAAGTGAAGATAGCAGCCTTTTGAAGAAAAGGGATGTCCTTAAATTCAGAGTTGGCCCAAAGTAGTTTCAAACAGTCCGGAATCAATCATTAACTCTCTCATAATGTTACAAGCCATAATGTTTGCATGGAATTCATAAAAATCTCTACTGCTGACTGTCAGTCAAGTCATGCCCACATCTCTTCATATTTTGGTCTAACTTAATGTTACTTTAAAATAAGATTTTGTGATAAAATAAAATATTTATTTTAGAATTTACTTATTACTTCACTTGCTGAACTCTTGTACACATCGATGCTCAAACAAGGAATGTGTAGGATAAGTGCCAACTAGTAAATTTTTTAAGCATACCCAAATATTTATTTGTACTCTCAACAATTCTTTGAAATAATTGGCATCATACCATTGGACAATTTCATTCACTCCATTTTCCTTCTCTTGAAATAACATAACATCATAATTACCTCGGTAATATTGAAATTTGAAAGTGATAATAAAAGTGATACACATTCAATGTAGGTCTAATCGGATATAGTTGTTTACAAATTGATATAAACTAAAATTGATAGAACATAAGATAGATAAGGGCTAGAATTTTTGAACCAACCGCTCATCCGACCAGCATGATCATTTAAAGGCAAATAAACCATTTACTCAAATCACAAATAATATTTTGGCGACATCCTTTAACTTATTTTGGCAAGGCCATAAACCGAATATCAATATTCGAACATACTCAAAGAATATGTGAACAAATATGAGAGAAATAAGAATCTCATCTTGCTTGTTGGGAGAGAGAAGGTTTCGAACCACTTTTTTTTTTTTTTTTAGCCAAATAGAGAGTGATAGCTAAACAATGAACGCTACCTATCACTTATAGGAATCGAGCCAGTGTATTCGACATGAAAAAAATGATATCCTAACCACTGCACGAAAGGGAACAAAAAGTCATTCTTCATATACCTTAGCTCCGAGAATATACGTGGTTCATTTTATTTTTATATGCATTTCAAGATTTCATTTGTGCATATAGATGATTTCTAATGTGAATTCGATGGATTTGCCCTTTCTACAAGTTCCTCCACTAATCTAGTGACACGCCAATCAAGCCCTTTCTCTTTCTTCGATCCTTTTAAAAAATAGCCTCACACTTCACAAATTATTTTGAAATCATTTTGTTTAGGGTAATTATATTCACACTACAATTTTTATTTTTTGTACCGTACTTTAATTGCACTTAAAGTTCGTAATCTTTACTTATTATAGTACTTATGTTCCTAACGATTTTTCATATCATTCTTATCTTCAAAATTTTCATTAGTTAACATATTTTGTAATTGACAACAGTTATATGTCCAAAAGTTCGTTGAAATGGCATAAAACAACTTATTTTTTCATTATATTGTTAAAAATTAAATAATAAAAAGTGAGAAAAAAATAAATTTTTTTTCCATCATTTCAAAATATGAAAACAAAATATTTTAGTATAAATTATCATCAAGGGCGAGATCTACTAATTAATAAAAGGTTGAAAATAAGAATTTCACGAAAAAAATTAAGAAAATAATTGTAACAATGAGTAAAGTTTAAGAAACTTAAATACAATGATGTATGAAGTAAAAATTGTGGTGGCAATATGATCATCATTTTGTTTAATATACATTCAATTTTCTAAATCTTTGTGCAAGTATGAAGATTTGACATAATTCAAACTCGGGAACGTGCTTCGCTTTAATTGATTAAAGTTCAAGATTATATATCTCCATTTATTATTTCACAGCATGCAAACGCTTAAAACACATAATCATGGAAGAAACAGGCTTTAAATTCATTTAAAAAAACTTAAAAAGATCTTGCTAAGAGATTTCGAATCCCCCAATTCCAATTCCATGTTGCTTTGGATTGATTTCATTTCAAGCATAATTAGTTTATACTTTCCCAAAAGAAGAGCCAATGCCAACCATGAACCAACTCTCATTTTTACAATTATTTATCACTCTTTGTAAATATTAGAATGCGTTTGATTGCCGACTTTTTTCATGAAAAATGTGTTTTTTTCATTTAAATTCTTACTTTTGTGTTATTTAATTGACATATTTTTCTACTTTTGGTCACGATGTTTTTCTATGTACAACACCAATCGATAGTAGTCCTATGAAAAGGTACATCATTCCATGCATCAATACTTGATTGGATGCAATTCTTGGGATAATTATATTTTAATTTGAAAAGGGACCTAAGGAATCTAATCACCCCCTTTTTTTTTATAAAGGGTGGTATAGGTTGGATTTTTCATTGTCTTCTACTTTGTACAATCCCCTGATGTATATTTGTCAATGGTTTCTTGTACAATTTTATAATTATCGTATTGATCAAGGGAAAATAAATAAGATTATTTTGGAAAATATATGATGGATGAGTGAATATTACATGTGAGTCCCTCAAAATATATAAATGAAAAGTCGCATGAATAATTATAAGCATGAACCAAACATAGATTATTTTTTATATTATTTGGTCAGCTGTGCCAAGCCTATAGAATGATAGGTCTCTATTTATCATTATATCTTAAATAATATTACTCTTATTTTTTATTCAAAGGCATGACACGTAAATTTTGAAATATATAGCATCAAAATGCGAATTAAAGATTTTTACTTCATCCAAAAATATACATCTTGAATAGTACAAATAATTTCCATTAATATTTAAATGGTATAATCACAATGGAATTCATAGTTGCTGCGAAAAAGAGCAAAAATTGAGGAGTTTCATTATAAATAAAATGCGGTGCATGTAACAAAAAAAATGTGGGGTGAATATAATATTTCGATAAATAATCTTCTAAGCTCTGTTTGGCCCCAATTGAATTAAAATTCATTTTTCTATCTCTTCTTATCAACCACACATTCTCCAATATAATATTATAGGTAAACTTAAAAACGTTTTATTCCTTTTTAATCATACATTCTCCAAAAAATTAATATTCTCCTCATTACAATTTGAAAAATAGAGTCCAAACAGGGGTAAGAGTTATTACTAAGCAACTCACATAACACATCACTTAGCTCCCGTTTGAGCTCCATTTTTTCGAAACTTATTTTTAACTACACATTTTTCCATAAAATAATGTTACTCGTAGATCTAAAACTTTTTTTTTTTTTAACTACACATCCTATAAAAATCACTCTTTCAAAACACATTTTTTTCTAAAAAAACCATTTTAATGGAGCCCAAACAAGAGGTTAATTGACGAATAAAATTATGATAGGTGCATAAATTAAACGATTCACAAATTAATAGATACGTCATGTTATCGTTGCTTAGTATAACACGACATTTAGGAAATCAATTTTCAATTATCCAATAATAAAAGGAAAGAAAACGAAAAGGTTTCAATAAAAAAGAAAAAAAAATGAGAGAGAGAATGGAAAGGAAAACAATTTTCCCTATTTAACTTTAGGATAAAATATTACCTTCCAATTAATATTTTTAATCTTTTATATTATTAGGAATTTGTATAGAGGGAGATTCCACGATTCTAGTGCTTTGGTTTTTGTGATTTCAAGTCCCGAGGCCAACTAATAATCACATAAGAGAGAGAAAGGGACAGTCCATCAACCGAGCAGTACATTTAAACAAAAATAAAATTAATATGTTTAACTTCAATAATTAATTCTTTACTCTTGATTTTCCCATTATTAATTATTTTTAATCAAGATTATTTAATTGTGTGTTCAAACTTGATAGGTCAACTTTACACTAGAATAAAAAAATCTTAGCCTCTGGATTAATTTCCCTCTTTGAAATACATTCCCACCTGGCTAAAGACTTGAATCCATGAGAGCAAAGCCATGCTCTAAAAAAATGTTGGGTCGAAAGTCGAAACTATGTGTTTGCTTGGTCCCAATTTTTCAAAATTCATTTTTAATTACTCACAATTTTTATCAATATTTCAATCATACATTTCACCACATTTTATTAAAATTCACGAAAAATATCATTTTAGTCCACAATTCTCTGGACTCTATTTTTAATATTTGTTGATAATTAAACTATTTTGTAATCTATAATACAATTTCTAAAGTTATATAAGTCAAAAGTCAAGAACTGCTTCTTTGAAGTTTACAAAATTATAGCTTTATTTTAAAGCACTCTATTTGTTAGGGTTACACCTTAAAAATGACTGTGACACATTAGACATATTTATTAGCATGACAAGCTTGTGGGACTTGCGAAGGAAAAACAGTATGTCAGGTCTAAGAGCAACTCTAATGTGTGCATCAAAACACCATTTTCAATAATAAAGAAATTGAAGAAAATAATTGGACAGTGTTCATCTGGTGTAAGTTTTAGTGTAATGTGTTGGAGGTGATTATTATGTTGGTGTAAAATGGTACAAAACTTATTTCAATTTTTAGTTTAGCATTGGAGATGGCCTAAGTCTGGTTAACTCAATTTTTTTTTGCATGTATGGTATGAAGAATATCTCCAGGATGTTTGTGTATGTTTGGTAGGTGATTCTATTATAAATGAATGATAAATAAATGAATAATACTTGTAGATCCCATAAAAAACGTGTGGATGAAAAAAAGATATGACCAAAAGTGAGTAGAAAAAGGTATGTAACAAACATGTTGAGCGCTTCACTTAAATTGAATAATATGTTAAATTACCTCGTTTAAAAAGTACAAAAGACTTTGCATGTTTGAAAATGTTTATAAATGATTTAAATTATAAATAAATAAATATAAGTAATGGATAATTGATTAGTACTCGTTAATCCCCCGAAATTTCTAGATAAAATGTTATTTTAGTATTTGTAAACAATTTATTAAAATGAGCCAAACATAGGCTAAAGCGATGAATATAATACTTACCTCTAAAGCGATGAATAAAATACTTACCTGAAATTTGTCTTCATTAATCTCTCTCACGTGTAAGTGAAAGATGTAATAGTTAAGCCTCTCTTTAGGAAGAATTTATAAACGGTTAATTTATAAATAGATAAAAATAAACGGTGACTAAGTACTTATTGAAATGTGCGACTAAAATTGAAATTTGACAATTTATAAATTAACCAAATGGAAATGCCTATGGGTAAGCTTTGCTATACCGCATCAAATAATCTTTTCAAATATTACGACTATTACAAGACAAAAAACTAGGGCTAATTATCATCATAATTTTTTTGTTTCAATTGGAATACTATATTTTCTTCAACAATCATGCTACATGTACATTATCTTGTACATCATTGTTACATCGTGTCACGTGTTAATATGCTATTGGACAGTTTTTAAAAAAATTGATTTTTTTGTTCACATTTTTTTGAAAACAAATGAGATGTAAACAATGATGTAAGAGAATGAACTTACTTTTAATATTATTGTTTCTTCAAACATAATTAATAAGTCAATTAAGTTATCAAAAATGAGCTACCACAGACAGGCAGGTAGACCTCCTTTGGAAGCAACCCAAGTGGACATAAAGTCGTGAAAAAAAGCTATAAAAGTAACTAGGGTCTTGACCGAACAAACCCTAAATATATTATAAGCTCTAATTCCAATATATAAAGATTAAAACTAATTAATACAGTATTTAATCACAACAGTATTTAATCACAGTTGGCAGTGTCAGTTGCTAATTATTTTTAATATAACTCAATGTAAAGAAAACAAAAGTAAAGTTTAAAGATTAAAGCTGTGACACAAACATAATTTACAGTGCAAATTATAAATCTTGTGAAGAATGCTTGAATTTTACATATTCTTAAAGTTAAAGAATCTTCAAATGGTACTAAGAATACACACCAAGTTTTGAAGCAGGTGTTGACCCAAAAAAATGTACTTCAAACGTGACCAATAAATTTGAGGGTCTCCCACGTCCACGCAAGACTCGTTCCTGCATGCTTGGACAAATCATTAGCTACACGGGACCTCCTCCGGTGGGGGTGGAGTTGGTCGCGCGCACTCCGACGATCAAATTAATTGGGAAAGAAAATATGTGAGCGTCAGAAAATTTTAGACGTGAACCTCCAATATAAAAAGGGGGTCGACCTTGGGAAGTAATAAATAAAACAATGATACGGCAAAGTTATAGTTCGAAAGTCTAACATAGCATTGTGTTCAAATGATAATAAGTGTGAGCTTTTATACTGTAAGAATGTGAATGAGGGTCATTGAATGAAAAGACACGTGACCTCATCCATGTGACTAATGCCTTTAATCTTAGACATCAATCAATTGTAAGCCTCAAATGCTAGTACTACTTTAACATCCATAATACCTAACTTGCAGTTTTGGATTTGATCGGATAGGCTGGCAGTGGCGACGATGACAGTGAATTGTCACATCAATCATATATCAAAAAGATTGCTTGAGAGATCTCGTGTTGAGCTCCTTCCGTGACCTCGCCTCCACTCACAGATGGCTCTTTCCATGAGGGTTAGTGTGACTCGATGGGATTGGCAAGCATATTGGTTTGCCCACATGAAGGGGTTCAGTTAAATCAGTCTCGTTTTAATATATTTTGTGGCGATGTGGAGCCTACCTTTGTTCGCCACGTAGAATATTTGTGGCCTTGCGAATCAAGGCTTAATAGTAGGTATGAACTTCTTGTGTGTTTAGGTTGAAAAATACTTGAGTTTTATTATTATTATTTTAAACACTTAAAATACCATTTGTCTTGAAGATAACTTTAAAATAAACAAATGCTTCATAGTTTTGAGGAAAAATTGTACCATAACTTTAATGTAGAGCACCTTAGAAAATATTTATAAACATCTTTGGTCAAATCACTTTATATTCACACGTTTTATAGAATCAACAAGTATTAGTCATTTTTTCACCAATCATTGCTATTCATTTATAAACACTTCCAAAACTAATCTCACAGTTCTTCGCATTGAAAACTTGAAATTAACTTTACATAAATAAATGCTTCATAATTTTGAGGAAAATTTGTCCATTAGTCTTTAAGTATTGTGGCATTAGTAAGTTGGTCACCAACCTTTTAAAAAGACAAAATAGTCCTCAAACTTTCTTTCTTGGTGGACAATCATTTACATAAACATCTCATAAACCGGGCTTCAAATTTCCGATCACTAGTCCAAATTCATTAGTAAAATAGAAATTGGATACATAAGGGACATTTGTGAGAGATTTGGACAATTTTGGGCATTATGGACTAATTGTGTCATTAAAATGAAAGATTGGTATCAAATTGTTCATTTTTAAATGTTGACCGTCACACTGAATTGCTACTTCAATAATAAGTTGGGAATCAATAAGCAAATTCTCTATATTTAACTATTGAAACATTGTGCCCTCGTCGAACTCTTAAGTAGATGAATACATCGTGCAAACAAGAACACGTTAAAAGAAATTTAAATAAATAAATATTTCGTATCTTTAATTCTTAAAGTTTTCAAATGAGATGGTTCATAGCATCTAATGTCAATTTGTAATATAATTGCTTGGTAAAAGAAATACTATTTGCTCATTATCTAAAGTTAGATTAGGATACAAGAAATTTTTTATTTTGCATTTGTTAGTTTTGTTTAAAGAATAATTTATACTAGGAGGGAAACTGGGAAACTATTAAACAAACAAATAAAAAAGGAAGTAGGTCTGTGAATCATTACTGTACCATTACTGTAACGTTTAATTTTAAACAACGAGAAGCATTGGCGGTGGTAACTGGTTAATCATCAAGAGCTCAATTTTTGATGCAAGGCGTGAGTATAAATGCAGCAACTTTCCTGTCAAGCTTTCCTTTTCACTTCCTTCAAGTAACGATTCTCTCTCTCCAATTCATTTTACTCTGCTCTCTCATCTCTCACTTTCTCTCTCTAGTTTTCTTGAATGCTTATTGTCACTCTGAATTAATAATGGTTTGAAGTCGAAATTCGAACAAAATTTACATTCAATAAAGGGAAAAAAAAAAAATTCAAGAAAGAAAGAGTTTTGTTCAGTGATAAAGAAAGGGCTATTCAATTTCAAAACCGTGTACAGACAGAAGTACTAAAAGTAGCACACAATCTGAAATGGTATCTGTCTTTCTTTTTCCCACTTTTAGTTCTGTTCTTCAGAGTACTTATTGGGCGTTCTTTCTCCGTCTATATGTGTTCTGAAAGAATCAATTAGTGACTTAGTATTTATGATACTGAAATCAATGTTTCTGTACCAAATAACTGCTTCTGAACACTTTCTTGAGCTCCTTTATTGAACTGGGCTTGTGTTTTCTTGGGGCATTAATGGGTCTGGTGCTTTAATTTTTGAAGGGCTGCTTTAATTTCAGTTAAAAAAACCTTAGGAAATGGTAGTTTTGCATTCTGATATATGTTTTTGTCTCTGAATTTTGTTTGCCTGCAGCTTATGAGTCTTAAAATTTAAAAAGACCTTTGTTTTGTGCTACCTTTCAATCCTTTAGGGGCTAGTTTGACTGTGAAACTTATTTTCTCATTTTTTTTTTCCTTAAAAAAACTCAGTGGAAGCTTTTTACTGCTCATGTTTTTTTTTTTTTGGTTTCCCTGATGGAGTAAATAGTTATACCAATTAAAGAATTGTATGGACTTGACTTCATGTTTATTGGTAAAGTTTGACTGGTTTTAAAAATGTGGAGTTTTTTTTTTTTATTTTTTAATCGAGTGAGACTAATAAATTAAGGTCTTTTCTTAGGGTGTTTGATTGTCTAAATTTTGCTTTTTGTTAGGGTGCGTATTGATTCTTGAAGAAGATTACAATAGGGTTTTTCCTACTCTTTTGGGGTGTATTTTTACTCTGAAAGAAAAGATGGACATTGCTGATAAGGATGCTACCATTGAGCCAGAAAAGGGGAATGAGAATCCTATAAACTACCATGCTTCTAACATGTCCTCATACTGGCCTTTAAATGACAATAATCTTCCGAATACATCAGTGGGAATGATTCCAACAGGCAATTCAATTATGGAGTCTTCTGCTTGTTCCTCCACCTCGATGGTGGATTCTTTTCGCCCTGCAATTTGGGATCAGCCCGTAAGTGGACAGAATCTAGGCTATTGTCATGTGAATGTTCAAAATAATGCTAGGACTTCAGATAGTTTTGGTCCAAATGCTTGTACAGGATGGATTCCTGATGCAATGTTAAGGGATGGTATGTTTTTGGCTACTGTTCCAGGGATGGTTCCTCAGAGCTTGCCTCACTTTCCGTCTGATTCAGGTTTTGTTGAAAGAGCAGCGAGGTTTTCGTGTTTCAGTGGAGGAAATTTTGGTGATATGATGAATCCCTTTAGCGTTCCTGAAAATTTGAATTCTTATTCTGGCGCGTCAACATCAATTCAAGGGCAACATGAGGTATTTGCCGGTGATGGAACAAAATTGAACACTACTGAAAGTTCCAAGGAGGCATCGCTACCTTTGGAGTATGGAATTGAAGGAAGCCCACTCAAGAATGAGAAAATAGGGGATGGTTTTCCTTGCTCTCACGATGAAGCAAAACAAGGAGTTGGTACATTGGCTGATGATTCCGATGATGCTGAATTTAGCAGCAGAGGTGATCAGGAGGAGTTGGAGGGTTCACCCATGGAGTCTTCTGGTAAAGGAGTTGGCTCTAAGAAGAGGAAGAGAACTGAGCAGGTTGAACATTGTTTAGCATTTTGTTCATAGTGCTCTGATACATTTTAACTCTTTCATTATAATTTTCATGTATCTTTGGTGTCTCAGAGTAGGGCACTTAATGTAAAAAATCGAGCCCTGGAACCATCAGCCAGGACAGCGAAGGACGATACTGAAATTCAACATAGAGGTAATCTGAATCCAACTACAACAAGTAAACCTTCTGGAAAACATGGTAAGCAGGGATCTCAAGGGTCAGATCTGCCCATGGAAGAATACATACACGTTCGAGCACCTAGAGGCCAGGCAACAAATAGCCATAGTCTTGCAGAAAGAGTAAGAATTTTAGTCAAAGTTCATCATAAGTTTCAAAAAAGGGAACGATTTTTTTATGTTTAATTTTTTCAAGTAATTTATCTGCATTGTAGCTAAGGAGGGAGAAGATTAGTGAAAGGATGAAATTTCTTCAGGATCTTGTGCCTGGTTGCAGCAAGGTTAGTCTTATTGAAAGTAACTTAAAAGCCTAAATCTTGTGCATATTTTAATTAGATTCTTTGCTTTAGTTCATTCCATAAGAACAAATGTTGTTTTTCAGATTACGGGAAAAGCAGTAATGCTGGATGAAATCATCAATTATGTGCAATCACTGCAACGACAGGTTGAGGTATGTCAACTAATAATGCATTTCTGTTCATATTGTTGTTCGATTCATGGTGCTATTGATAGACTTTGATGTGAGACGGCATCTATTATTGTCAATAGTCCTACTAGTGAGCTTGAATAGTTGGACTACCATTCATTGCGCAATGTATGCATGTTTGAATGAAAAGCAACTAAAGATCAACTTCTCCAGTCTTTCGCTTTTCCTTTTTCGTTGATTGTGGGTTGATGTGGGGTGAATGAGTATGAGAAGCTATTTAGGTACTCATTACTTATAATTTTTCATGTTCAGAATGTTTGCTTATCCCGTGTTTGATGTTTGGATTTTTGCTCTCTCAGTAGCTAGATCATTCATGTTAGTTGATTTCTACTTCTTCTCAGTTCCTCTCAATGAAGCTTGCAACAGTAAATCCACGGCTGAACTTCAGTATTGAAGGGCTCCTTACCAAAGATGTAAGAAAAAGCACACCCATCCAGGCACCAATTTATGATTGACTACGTGTAAATTAGTATTTTATCTAATGCAACAAGCAATACATTTATAGCAGATTGTTCAGTCACGTGTTGGTTCATCATCTTCATTGGCTTTTCCACCTGATGTGACCATGCCTTATCCTCCTCTGCATCAAACACCACCTGGACTAATTCAACCTTGTCTTTTGGGCTTGGCAAACTCTTCAAATGCACTTCGGAGATCTATCAACTCCCCATTTACCACTGCCTTTAGAGAGTCCACATCTCAAGTAAGCTCTGGTTCTTTTCTGCTCGAACTTGCACTTTTTCATCTTGCGATTTTACATCAGTTGATGAGGCAACCCACTGTGTTCGATTCAACAACATTTTTATAGTCAAATTATGAAAATGATTTTTGCTTTATGGTTTATTGTTATGATCATGTGCAGGTACCGAGCGTGTGGGAGGATGAGCTTCATAATGTTGTTCAGATGGGCATAAACTCGAGTGCTCCTCTTAGTAGCCAAGATTTAAGTGGTATATTAGGTAATCCCACGGCAAACTTTAAGTAGTGGAAATATCTTAAGCTGATTACAGTATCTTTTGCTACGTTTACAGGTTTTTTACCTTCAGGCCACATTAAAGCCGAACCATGATAGCTTTTTACTCTTGAGGGTACCCAAGCATATAAATTTATTCACGACATAATAATGGAAATCATGTAGTCCTCCTACCAGAGCTTGTCCCGGTTAAGAAATGTTACAGCTAATCACCGTGAGATTGAAGTTTCAACTTACAGGCCCTTGAATTCGTTCTGAGTATGATACCTGATGTACTTGACCGTATACATTCTCGTATGCAACATCTGAATCGGTTTAGAGATAATAGTTCAGAGAAGTACAATTAAGGAAGATTTACCTTCACATTTATGGGCACGTTGGTACGGTGCTGATCAATATTAAATAAGAAAAGTGTACCATGTTTGTATGCTTTCGGTTTCTTATATCAGAGTAGTGTCAATCTTTACAAGAATTGGATTACAAGGATACAACGTGTTATCCGATAAAGTTTATGTCATTTTTCACACATTGTTGCCTATTATTTTCGTACTCCTAATTTAAAGTGTACTAGTCAAGAGAGTGATGTTCTTTTCACTTTAACGTAGAATTGGGTTTTGATTTGGTTTTAAATTAAAATTTATTAGAACTTTTAAAAGGCTTAAAACTCTTGAAGAAAAAGAGGTATTTGAATCTGGTACTCATTCACATTCCATGATAGGGATTTTATGTATTGGCTTTAAATGATGGATCCATAGATGATTACAAGAACGATGCCACATGTACATGGTCACATTGGCCTTGTATGTGCCAAGGGATAGATGTCCCCCTTTGATGGATGTGGCTCTGTAGGTGCAGCATTTTTGTAATAACAATGGTCACATCCTTAATAGACGAATGTGACATAACCTAGCTCAACCGAGTGGCGTTTAGTTGAACATTCGGTCCCTTAGACCCTACTACTCAAACAAGGAGCGACTAGGGAGACTCGTTCCCTCTCTCCGACACCCCCTTCTCTCCCAACCACCCAATTAAAGAAGGGAGAAAGGATCCCTCTCTCGATCGACCACACTGAGTAACTCTCTCACGAGAGGAAGTGAATCCTCCTTTTTTCCTCTTTCTTTGATTGTGTCGATCAAACATAGGATCCCCTCTCTTTTTCCTCCTCCGCTCGACCATATTGATCAAGCCGGGTTCTCTCTTGCTCTCCCCTTGGGGGTGGGTCAAGTGAGAGAAGATGGACCATCGACCACACTTGATCACATTTCTAAGGACGATAATTTCCTTCCTATAGTTGTGATCGACTCTGGCAATATTTCTCTTCTCGTGCTTCACTTGGAGCTGCGAGGACAAATATTAGGTATGGGCATCACGTGCCAATTTCTCAACGCATAGGGAAATCTCCACCCTTTTAGGTAAACAAGGCATGAATGGAAAATATGGTATATCCAAAATAAGCTCCGAATATTTTAGAGCACGTTTGATTTGTGTTTCAATTTTCAATTTTGAGTTCATTTTCAATTTTCTGTTTTGAAAGTATGCTTTAAAATGATTAAAAATGCATTTTGGTTTATCATTTTGAAAAACCATTTCTCAAAACATAAAACTAAAAAACATGTTTTGTTTGAAAATTCTAAAAAATTATTTTACAACATTTTATTTCATGAAAGTAGATTATTGTATAAAAATAGAACAATTTTATGTTAATATATATATATATTTTTTAAAGTTGGTAAATCTTACAATAATTTTTTTCTAGTTATAAAAGTAAAATAAAAGTAAATAATAAATTGAGTTCAAAATATAGGAAATAAAAATATAAATTCAAGAAGAAATAATTTTTAATACACCCATGCTTTACAATGATCATTAACAAGGATCAATGACAAATAATGCTTACGGTTGGAATATACATTTCTGAACATATATTTTTTCATGGACAACTATATATCGTACTTTCTTGCAAATTTTCAATGAAAATAACAAAAGTTTTTTGTAAAAACAGAAATAAAAATGAGAAAAGTTGTGAGACGTTGACAAAAAATATTGTGCACAAAGAAGATTTATTGTAATCAAAATATTACATTTCTAATTTTTCAAAAATTTTACATTATATACATAATTTCATAAAAATAATTTATTCATATATATTCTTTTTAACAAATTTAATTTTTTTAACAATATCAATTACCCGAATTACTTTTAAAAAAGGTATCAATACTTAAAAAATATCGCGCATATCATTCATTATATGTTGAAGAATGAAGAACAAAATGACAATCACATGGACAAAACACATTAGCAAGATAAACACAATCAGCAGCTGTAATAAACTTCAAAACCATTCGTTATATAACATTTCATTAACCATAACCCGACACAAACCACTATACCCAACCAAAATCTAAAATTTAACCAAACCCAACTAGATACCATAGCTGCCGCTTCCGACTACAGAGGCACCAGGGACAGAGTTAGGATTGTAGGGTTGTAAGGGCAAATTTCACAAAATTTTAATTGTGGACAAATCACATTGACTATTTCTGAGTTTTTATCGTGCAGCACGTGGCAATGAATTAGGTTACTTCGCTAGAAAATATTGACATTCTAATTGACAGTTGTATTGATGGCAGGAAATGGTTGGATGTATAAATTGATTGTTTTTAGGACAATCTAATGATAGAACATAGCATGATTGCGTACATAGAGTGTTATGCTGGGTGCCTCATGTTTCTATTGGCACTTATTTGATTCAGTTATTAGCTATACCCTAGTTCAATTTAAGAGGAAAAAATCATGTCTTCTGGCATGGGCAGTTTTCGATGAGAAGCACTACATGTATAGGATATTTTTTACAGGGTCAATACAAGGGGACACCGTGTCCCGCTGTAATTGGCTAAGACAGAAACTGTTGATCCTGTTAAAAATTTCTTGTACGTGGAGATTTTTCCATGGACTTTGCTTCTTGGCCCCGTTAATCCCGGGCCAAGCAGCTTTGTTGTCTTTGCATTTTCAATTACTAGTATTGTTACGCAGTTAAGATCTGTAATTTAACTTATTTGTTCACCGACGTTCTTTCAGGTTGCAGTTGGGCTGGAGTGCTTCAGAAAAAGGGGAAAAGCATACAATTGTGCCACCAAGTCACGCAAATGACCTATTCAGCCGAGCTGCAATAATTAGAAGGATTTCATACAAGTTTTTGTCGTTAAACTTGCGTGATTGCATCAATGATATTTAACTTGCCTCTTTCGTTCTTCCAATTTAGGATTTTGATGTGGCTGCATACTTGCATGCCATAGAGAAATGGTTTACCAGCAATCTTTTATATTCAATTCTTCCCCAACAGTCTGAAACAATGTAACAAACAAATCAAACATCCTTTTGCTACAAACAAATGAATTCCCAGATTTGTGATATGCTTACTCTAGTTGCAAAATGCTCGAATTTGAAAGTCAAACGGATGAAGGGTATGTAAATAGAAGCCAAATTACTCTCCTCTTACAGTCTGTCTTCTCCTATATTGCATTATATGATTTTGTTGACTCCAATCGACTGATGTTCGTTGTTCTGTGTACGAATGAAATGGAGCTCATTTCAGATAATTCTGTGTAAGAAAGAAGTTACAGCAAGGCATTAGAAAAGGCAAGAAATAAGTTTTAACTACCTTGAGTCGAGTGCAGATTTCTATTACTTCATCTAGTGGTGCCCAGTCACCAAAGTTTCTTTCGATGAACTGGTAAGCAATGCCACTCTTTCCTCTACCAACTATGAAAAGTCCACCTTTTATCTCACCCTCACCCTTAAAATTTTGGTCCACTGCAATAGTCTTGGCTCGCTTGTAATTTGCAATTGCTCGTGGGTTGAATAGGAAACCAGATATGAACTTACCTTTAAGCAGCTTTCCTCCACCAAGGGCTTTGAAAAACTCCTTGCCCCTGTCAAAGAGTACAACGCCACCCCAGTATCGAGGCCAGAAGTCTTTTACCTGGAACCGTCAAAGCATATACGTGAACATCCATAAGCGTAATTGCCTAAGATGATCATGTAATAAAGAAAGAAAATTGTACCTCCGTTGCTATTTGCTCATGAAGAACTGCATATAATTGGATTCCGAGTGCATCAAATATGGATTTCTTGGAATATAGTTGGTGGGCTTCAGCTCTGCACATGATGCACCTGTTTATGAAAATATGGATGAATCCGGTCATTCTCTTAGCATTTCTAATTCTTGCATTGGAAGGAAATGCATCTTCTAATATATTGTATGCAGTTGTTTAATAATTTGATCAAAGAGGCCACTGTATTTTATGCAAATATTGTAGTGTAGGATTCTCTTGACTTTGGCCAGTTCAGACACATTAAGTTTGCTACTACGAACACAGAAGTGCTCAGACATTTTAGCATTTTCCAAGCATGAAATAATAGAAGTGTATTCATATGACCATACCCGGGTCTACGTATGCAGAGGAGTATAGCTGGTTTTTCACGCCATGACTCCGAAGATTTCATGGGAGGTGTCTTCGTTTTGACCAATTGCTCCATTCCTATCTTATATTCTGGAGTTAGTTTCTGGACAGAGATATTCTCAATAATGGAATAAGGAGCTACACTTTTAAGTATTGGGGGAGGTTGTACACAACCACATGCTGTAGGATCTGCTGGAATTGCTGCTACAATTCCCTTAAAGACGTGTCCCTCTTTGATCTTGAAACTAGCCATGGATTGCTCGAGGGGAAGATTATAAGAGCTGTTGCTTCCTGGTGTTCTCGTCATGCTCTTTAGTTTTCCAGAGTTGAGGGATGAAAGATCCTTCCTGTAGATGCTGTTACTAGAGACCATGGTGTTTCGTCTTGTTGTTATCGAGGAATGTGACACTGGCGGAGGATCCGTTGCACATGCACTGGTTCTGTCCAAGAAACGGGCGATATGTCCTCTTTTCATCTCGAGCTGAGAAGAAAGATCCGCAACACTCAAGCTAAGAAGCTCAGGCAGACATTTCCCTGACGCCTCGAGTTTATCCCCATATTGCAGCAGTGCACGATCATGCAGGTATGACCTAATTTCAAGCGCATCCTTGAATAGAAAAGAGAGATCAACTAGTGAAATTGGCATATACATCGGTAACAATAATAGAACTCTATCGTTTCAAGGCGATTAAAGTTTTTCTAACTTTCCAACACTGGATGATGAAGAACTTTGATTGGATTTTTGGTTCTTGAATCAACCTTAACAAGACTCCAATGTAAAAATGACTAACCTTATGTTGCTGACTCATGCCTATTTCATCCATGTCTTCTGAATTGATGATCTTCAGAGCTGGTACATCGTCCCAGCCTTCTTCTATCAGCCTTGGGAGAAGTTCTTTCAGAGATCCATTCCCTACAAATTCTTCCATTGGAAATGAGTGTTCTTGTAAATGACTTGGACAGAGTGATCTTACAGAACAAACTCAATTTATAATGTCCACAGATGAAACAATTTGTACAATGTTTGTATACTTTCTGTTTCTTTGTGTTGAAATAAGTTCGTATGAGTTTGTTGGAAAATTCCGAAACAAGATTTTGTTGGTTAGTGTTTGTATGATTATTCACTTAAAAAATTTGTTTAGCTTTCGTGTAAATCCATGCTATCACTCGCCGTCTTGTATTTTTACTACATTCCTAGGTGGGACAAAACTTGGAAACATGGTCAAGTATATGCCGTCCAGACAACAATGTTGGTATCTCTTTCACTTGGAATTGGCATCGTCCGCAAGGAAAGTGCGGCAATTTTAGACGTGGCAAAATTAGATAAAGATCTACGGATGGGTGATAAATTGCACGTGTCTGCACACTTAATCAGAGGTGTCAAATAAGTTGAGTTGTGCCTAGCAAGGATGTGTAGGACTCAAATTTTTTTTTTTTTTTTAATGTATAGTAGTGTCAATCGGTTGGATTAAGTTGGGCGAAGCTCGGTACACCATGTTTCTCCAAAACACGTCTCAACATGTAGGGCAATTCTATGTCAATCTGATTGGACTGAATTGGAGTGGCTTGCATGATTTTGTTGATTCTAACTGAACATACCAATAAATATTGTTTTTATAGAAAAAGTTCATTATTTTGAAATCGATATGGATTCGACGAATTTGGAAGAAACTCCAAAATTTTCAATTTTCATTCAAAATATCACCAAATTGCAGTGAACCACTATTTCTTATTATTGATTGACATTGATTAGATCAGTCTCTTAGAGGTGAATAAGAGTCTCTTCGAGTTTACAATGCTATTACTCGATTTCTGACCAATTTATCCTTATGTCAAACTATTCACCATTACTATACCGGAAACACACTGTCCTCACGTAGCTGCTGCCAATATCTCTTCCTCTACCTACCCCTACGTTTCATCTTTGGCAACCTCAGCATGAAATATGGAAAGGTCATCTTAATCCTCGTTCTTTACATTTTTTACTTTTATTTTGTTTTTTATCAAACGCTCTTTAAGTTAAACTTGATACTCAAATAGATTCTTTCGTCATGCTTTTGCTTGTTGTACTTAGTTACTCAAGATTCCAATAGTTCTTATAACCCAAAAGAAATTTTTATTATCAACTTCGAGTATAATATGTGTGAAAAATAATTTTCTTTTTTGATAATCCGAGGTAAGACTTCACTCTATATGCTTATTATTCCAAAGAGATTTACATTGTCAGATTTTTTTATTCCGAAATCTCTCTCTCTCTCTCTCTCTCTCTCTAGAAATTGTGTGACAAATTAAGCACACGAAAAGACAAAAAAAAATCGATTTTTCATTCTACTTGGTGCATCTAATGAATCATGAATTAATTGTTGTTGGCGGATGAAAAGGACAAGTTGGATTTCCGACTCTGCTATCCCATCAACAAAGTTGGTCTACAACACGAATTTACCCTAAAAAATATGAACATGGCCATTTCCAATTGTGTAGAGTATGGGGAAACGGATTCATGGGTAAATTGGTAATTCGCTCTTCAAAGTCATGGGCAAAACTGAAAATGAGAATTCAGGTCCTCCAGTTAGGTCATGACCGTTTCTTGAAATCATCGATGATTATTTTAATAAAATCCCACAAAATCAAACTATAAAATTTGATTAAAATCTTCGTCAAAACAAGCGCTAAGTTCATACTTACGAACCTAGCTACCTCATATATTACACATATGAATGGAAAAAGAGGTTAATTTTTCTAGAAACTTAACATGCTTAACTACCATAAACATCAATTACTTATTAAAATCTACATCCTTGATTACTATTTACTCCCAATCTATAAAATGTACTGAAAAATATTATAAACCACATAGCCTCATATCCGTATATTATTCCCAATTCTTGCACTCTATATAGTCGAAGATGTTGTCATCCAAGTTGAGCCATATATAAATAAATAAATTACTCTCTACTCTAAAAAAAATTATGACATAGTATGAGAGTGTTAAGTTTTTCACTAAAAACGAATATAATCTACTCGAAACAAGAGCGCGCCGAAGATGAAATTTAGTATTTTTATCTCTTGTAAGACTAAAATTGAATATAATACTTAAGGTGTAAACAGATCGAGAAAACTGAATATCCATAAATCATACATCCAACCATTACTGGTGTCGTTCCAAAAGCTTTCCTTTGTTCCAGGTAATAACATTTCCCCACTCTCAACACTCTTAATTGATGGTGTATGCTATATTTTCGGTGGTAAAGCTTAGGGACCAAAACCTATCCATTTATATATCCAAAACTCCAATCGAGTTATGGCTTAAGCTACCAATCAATTGATGGTGAAATTGAATTCCATAAATGTTGAAACTGTTGAATTGTTGACATTGAAAACCCATGTTGGATCATTAATATGACCGTTGAAGAAATGGAAAGAGACTTCAACGAGAATATGAAGAGAGGGATCTTTTACATTGATGGTGCCATTACCTGGAACAAAGGAAAGCTTCTGGAACGACACCAATGACTTGAGGTATGATCTATGAACATTCAATTTTTTCGATCTGTTTACACATTAAGTATTATATTCAATTTTAGTCTTACATGATTTGAAAAGGAAAATAAAAACAAAAAGTGGAGAAAGAGTACGAGTTAGTGGTACATTTGAAATTGAAGGTACTAATGGAAGCACCAAAAGATGTGAAGTTGACAAGTAATTTGTGCCAATTATATTTCTTCACTTAAGGTTTAAAGATGACGATAAATACTATTTATAATAATTATTAAATAACTGATAGTTAGGTGGGAAGAAACACTTGGTTCTAAGCATCCCACTAAATTTTGTGGCGAATTGTAGTTCCTGTAGATAAAGGGTTTTCACTTTTTCTAGACGTAACAAAATTTATCTCTTATGATTTGATAAAACAAAACAAGATTTAAATTCGTACATTTTATCGAAAAATTTAACCATGTCATTATGAATAATTAAACAGACCATATACTCTTGATTAAAAATTAAAAATCGATACTTATGTATAACATTATGTAACCTTTTATATAACGTATATGATTATTTTATTATTATTTACAATTTTATTTACTAAACATGTTATCTTACAATTTTATTTTCTTTAAACATTTTATAAGTGTATGATCTAATGTAGATTTGATTTTATGAAAAAGAGATGGGATGAGAGTGACAGCGTGTAGTGTCGAATAATGGTGAGTCCAAAGAATGACAACATGAAATTGATTCTGCCATTAAAGTGGTAGGAGGTTGCTCATAATGACCACAAATCCTTTTTTGTTAGTTAAATAAATTATGTGGCTCATTTTACAACACGTGGTACGACACAAAATTTAGTATTTTAAGTTTTTAATTTTGAGTTTTGTGTACATTTTCAATTTTTCATTTTGAAACTCTATTTTAAAATTGTTTAAAACGCTTTTTATTTATCTTTAAAAAATAAATTTATGATATTTAATTTGATTATTTAATATATATGTTTTAAAGTTGATAAGTTATAAAATATTTTTTATCCAAAATAAAAATAAATAATAAATCGAGTTCAAAATATAAAAATACAAATACAAATTAATGATATTGACTAAGAATATGTTTATCTGTGATTTTTTAAGGATTTTTTTTTTTTTTTAGAATTTTTTTTCAGACTTTACCAATTTTATTCTTTGAATTTACTTTTTTGTAAAATGCCTGAACTCATCTGCGATACGCTGCGGATGCAAATGCCTGAACTCCGCTTCCACAATTCCGCACCTGCCTCGTCCCTGCGAAAGATATTTTGTACAGAGATCTTTCCAAAGTCAAATTCCTGACTGATGGAACACATGGCAGGACCCAAACGGTCAATTCAACTGCTCTTGTCAGATACATTCAATGCTAG
>CAIGRB010070417.1:32301-51123 GCA_903798255.1 Fraxinus quadrangulata | reverse complement strand
TTAGTAACATGGTTAATGTAAAATGTTTTTTACGCATTCGTGTTGTTTGAAGCTACATTAGTTTAATTGTCATTTTTCCAGTCTTTTCATTATTTTGAGATTTTGGGATGAAAATTTCCTGGATTGGGATTAATTATGGCTTTGCAGTGGAATCTATGAAGATGAAAAACTGGAAATGGCCACATACACATTGGGTCACGTTGATTAGATTTTTTTTAATATTATACATTATGTAATGTAATGTATTACATACTCGTTTTTGTACTTTTTTATTTTCTTAATAAAACCTCAAAAGTTATCGATATAGTGTTCTGTGGTGTATACAGGGCATGTCGAGGAAGTGTCCTGTGAATGTCAGAAATTTAAAAATGGAACATATAATACTTAGGATACATACTTGAGGAGAATCGGCATATGACATGTATCAGATACCGACGTGGAGTGTCTGTGCTTCACTGTGTAGACTCATCATCGGACCCTTGCACGTGTAGCTGTTTATTTAGTCATCTAGGAATAAATGGGACAAATAATAGTACACTGACAAGTATGCGAGCACCAAAATTGAAGTTTAGTCAATTGAATCTTCTATGCTTCTTAATTTTATTTGGTTGTAAAAATTTTTTTTTGTGTAATTTATAAATTAGAAATGCAACTTATCAATTGAGGGAGAAAAATGAAGAGAGGAAAAGTTGCTCTTACCTGGTAGACATAAGAGTAGAATTATTCCTAAGGTCCATGTTATCTTCTAGATTAGGAATATGAAAGATCTTGACCTATTATCTTCAATTTGATGTATATGATAGTCTATTTGTTTTTCTTTTTGTTGTCCCTAGTACAGTAGTACCTAAATGATTATGAGATGAATGGCTTTCTCAGGTTTAGTTCCATAGTCTCTCCTTGAGATATTTCTTATATGTTCATAGGCAACTGATGTAGCTTTTGACTGTGTTTGTGTGAACTGGAAGAAGCATATGAAATATGTTTGATAAGATAAGGGCTTAAGTGGAATCCTATCCCAACAATATAAACTTTTTTTTTTTTTTTTGAAAAGTTTTTTAAAAGGGGTGCAACCCCAACAATATAAACTTTGCACTTGACTCAAGCTTATATGCTGCTTTCTGCCGCCTTTTGACATGTAGACATGCAACTATGGGCACGAATTGGGTTACAAGCGCAGTAAGAAAATGAATAACCTGGTGAATAGTCACTTCCTATGACGATTACTTATCATGAAACATCCAGTCACTCACATTGTTATAATGCATTGTCACACTCGTGTCTGTTTATCTGTAGTGACTGTAATGAAATTCTTTTTCACTTCTGAGGTGCTAGACACGCTCTCCTGATTTTTTCCCATTTTAAACTGATGTGGTGTAATAATGCTTCAAGCTTCCTTTATCCTTTCTTTTAGAATCTCTAATGCATTTTGGCTTGAGCTGGGTTTTCAAGTCTTTGAAGAAGTAGGAAAATAAAAATATCAACGCCAGGGTAAAAGTTTCCTTGTATAACAAATGTACAATGAAGGATGTTACTATTGTTTTTTATGAACAGTTTTATTTGTGACAGTTATGTTACACTCACGCACCCCATCCTTTCGTGTTCATGATTGTTGCATCACACTCATGGATAATCATGCAAGTGACTGTTTACGGTGACCATAGTGAAGTTCTTTCTGGATGTTGAGGCGTTGAACCATACAAAATCACACCTCAAGTATATTTTCCGACATTTTAGTTGAAATTTGCCCTTAGGTTGAAAACTATAAAACCTCAAGTGTTCCAGTCCTCTCTTTTGGAATCTCTAATGTGTAAATGGAATGAGTTGGCTTTCCAAGCTTTTTGGCAGGAGGGTGAATAAAAGCTTTGAAATAAGGGTAAAAGCTTCCGAGCAAACAGCAAAGTGAGGCTATTAGACAATGAAAGATGCTACTATCACTTAGGATGGACAGTCCCATAATTGAGAAATTCCATTGCTTTCACGTGCTACATCCATGCACAAGTATGATTGTAATGCGTGGTTGAATTTGTTTTAAGTGACTAACGAAATTAGTTCACAATTCCAATTGTCACTTGCTCTGAATAGTAGCTCCCTTGCAAAATGAAGCTATTTTACAATTAAGGACCTATTGTCACTTGCTCTGAATAGTATAGCTCATGACTTTGTGTTACAGTCATATACACTCGTTTCAATGGAAGCTATTTTTTGTGAGTGACCGTAGTATAATTCCGACGTACTGAACTGTATACAAGCTGGTGGCTGTTATATAAGTACAAGCATATCAAGGTTAACTAGAAACCTTGAGTGCATGTTTGGTATGCACTATTAGACTGTAATGTCCATTACTATCTAATCTACCTACCATTCATGCCATAACTTTCTCAAGCCAATAATCATTGTTGACATTGTTAGTGTATCCACCAGATCTGCAGATCTTAAATGCCAAGGACCTCCACCTGGCAGCAAACATTAATCAACTTACCCATATTGAGTGACCTTTGTGGTTATTATGTATGGAAATTTTCTCTTGATTCATCCAAATTCTAAGAGAACAACTACTGCAAGCAAGTTGTGTGCCGTTTGTCTTTGGATGCCACTACATTATGGTAACTACATTGTCCAAAAATGGCTCGCTCTCATAATCTTAACCTTTGCGGCTTTGCCTCGTACTCCCATTAACATTTATGAAATTGGCTATTCATATTTGATATTTCTATCTAAGCATCTCTGCACGAATGAACTGTTAACCACCATTGTATCCTGTTCAACAATTTTGTATTCTATTGTTTAGTTTCAGTTATATATGCATACAGATATAATCAACTTACAATTTATACTCATTTTTAACTCCAAACCACAGAGTTTCCTGTTTTATTGCGTCACATTACTGTAGGAAATCAATGACCACCCGAAGTGGACAGTGGTTACTAATAGTTCTATTTTATGCTTGCTGTTGCATGATCTTATTAATACATTGAGATTTTGTTGAGGATTATGTTCTTGAGACTAAAGAAGGTTCTAATTATTTGAATAATATAGTTGTTATATTAACTTGTAGAAATCATATTCTCAATTCGGGTTAGAGTTAATAACTGATGATCTGGGCTTGTCTTTTTAGTAATAATGGTTTCGTTATACTGCATGATTTGTTCTTGTTATTGCACCTACTGCAATTTGAAGTATTGCAACACCCTTCAGGTATCAGGAAATAATTTGCAATATTTGAAGGCAATATGCAGCTTGCTGCATCGATAAGCACTCTTAAAGTTTCATGATTTCTTTCTCTGTTTTTTTTTTTTCATCTGTCGTTGGGTTGTAACATAAGAGTTCGCCTAACTATATGTGGAAATGGCAAATTCGTGGGTGCATCACATGCATTGACTTCACATTTGTGTTATTAATGCTTCCTTTTCATAATTTTGCAGGCATCTCAATGCCTTTATGATAGCCTCTTCGTGTCCGGTCCAGGTGGGGCTCATTTCCGAAGGATAGGAATGTAGGTCAGAGTTCTCTTTGCTGACTTCCAATGCTCCAAAACCTTCAAATGTGAACTTGTAATGACATGTGCCTGAATGGATGTTACTGGTTATTTGTCTTGCTACATTTGTTTTTTATTTCGTATTTTGTATGCGGACTACCCTCTGAGAGTTACAATGAAGGTTGATGGACGTACCTTGAAAGAAACGAGGCAGAAATTTTTGGGGAATTACATTTTGTAGCTTCAACAGGCAGTTATTGTTAATGTTGTTATTAGGGCCTTGACGTTAAAGAAATGCAGTAGATCAACTGAATGCCAATTGGCTTGTCTTGGCTCGTAACTTTCATTATGTTGTCATAAACAGTGGCATTATTAGAAGAAAATATCTAGCCCATGTTTGGACTTCGTTAAAATTATATTTCATTTTTTTTTATTCTTTTATCAATCACACATTTTTTAATAAAATAATATTACATGTAATTTCAAAAAAAATTCTTATTTTTTAATTACATAATTTTCAAAAAAAAAAAAAACTATTTCAAAATACATTATTTCCAAAAATTTTATTATAATGGGGGTCAAACAAGAGCTAAGCTCTTGTCTAATTCCTATTTTCAAAATTTTATTTTTATTTCAAATTTATTTTCAATCATATATTTTATGTGATTTACATTTTTTTAATTACATCTTATCGTTTATATTAAAATTTACGAAAAATCTGAATTTTATCTAAATTATATGGGTCCGTTTGATCTTGATAAAAATAAGATTTTTAATAGATTTTGATAGAAGTTGATGAAATTTGAAGTTTTGAAAAGTTTAAGAAAATTGTAACAAATTTGAGATGTGATTGAAAATGAGTTTGAAAAAAATGAAGAAATGGAGGTTGAACAAAGTCAAAGACTAAGAATATTATGATTTTTCCTTAACAAATGGGAATTGAACAAGACTAGTTTAGTGACTAATTTGAAAAGAGAAATTATCAATCTATGTGGAATAAGACTTGTGTGAAGATGGGTAATAATAATATTTTTAGGAGAAATTTGTAACGGGTTTTCTAAACTTTTCACGTTGTAGTTTTGATTCAGACCTTGTTTGATAATAATTATTTTTAAAATATATTTTTTATCCATACATTTTTCAATAAAATAATATTACACTTAAACCCACCACTTTTCCTTATTTTTTAGTCACTTAATCTCGTCAATTTTTAAAATACATTCTTACAATAAAATGCGTAACAGGAATGTGATTTAAGTTGGAGAGTCAAAACATCAAGTCACTAAAAATTATATATATTTTTTCTTGCTTTTAAGTCCCTTGTGATTTCTTCAAAGAAAAAAAGTTATTTTTACATAATTAAATTCGCAAAACTCTTAACACATACAAAGTTGGGGAGCTTGACTTAACTTTTTCCTATTTCTAGTATTTTATCCTCGGATTTTGCTACTTTTAAGAGGGTGTTTGGTGGGAATTAAAATTAAATTTTTAATAAATTGTGATAGAAGTTTTTGAAATGTGTGGTTGAAAAATAGTGAGACTTATGAAAGATGTAGTTAATATTGATTATTTGTCTTTGATTTAGATTCAAATCTGATTTAAATTTATGCCAAACAGACCCATAAAATGTACACAAATGATTATCGAAAATGATGTGGAGAGAAAAAATTTAAATGAAAAAATTAATTATATTTTAAATTGACAAATAATAGACTGCACTTAACATTAAGAAATTCATTATGTAAATCTTCGTGCATAGCAAGATCCCTCAGTGAACAAAAGATGAAAGATCCAAACCTTTGGAGAGTGTTCCAAGAGAACGACACCATATCCTCAAACCAGGAAGCGTGATTTTGAATTGTTGGGATTAAAGGTATTCATATAATTAAGGTTGTCCAGTATACTTACAATCCGACATTGAGAGAGCTTTGGTAAGTGTAACGGCCACACATGGCTTCCTCCTCCACCTTCGTACCTCTACAGCAATAAGCTGAATTCCAACTTTCTCCATTACCTCCCTGTAAGTACTTTAAATTCCACTTCTCATTTGAAACTCTTACATTTTTACCCACAAAATACACACTCAACCCAAGATTTTCACCAGTTAAAGCACAAGTTAACTACACATTTGAAAGCCAGTTCGTCTAATGAAACAGCAAGAAACACCCAATGAAAAGGGTTATGAGGTTTCTTCTTTTACTTCTGTTAACAAAAGGTTGGCAAAAATTGTTTGACCCGAAAAATTGCCCAAACACGTGGCCAATGCAATACTTCCATGTGAGCTCCTTCCTGCTCGTAGTGACACGCCGTTAGTTGTTCGTGGCCTTTTCTGGTGGGATGGAGCTACCGCGAGCACTCCGACGATCAAGTTAGTGAGTTGATAGATTGGAACTGGGATGTCCAGTCGTGGTGGTCACCGGAACGTGATTTTGTTTTAATGGTGACGTGTGTGGACAGATAATGTAAAAGTGCCTCCTTTTTTCTCTCTTTCAGGGACCAATCCTTCTATAGTGCAAGTGTGGGTATTTATAGAGAAAGGGAATAAGAGAAGAACCGTTGGATGTGGAACACGTGGTCTTAAATCTAGGACGGACCATCATCTCGTAGGTGTCAATCTGTCAATCCATAGGTAGGCGGTTCATTTAATGCTACGACAGTGTAAGATGTGACTTGACATTTTGGAGTCTGCCATACGTCCCATCTATCAATCCTAAGGTTTGGTTCTTGAGAACTTTTCATAAAAGATCTTCTAGTACACATGGTTGAAGTGAAGTGGTTGTGGCAAGAGTGATAATCGCGTTTTGAATGTCATCACTTCAGACCTAGTTTCAGTTGCGACGAAATGATGCAGAGTGTGGGCTTTAGCATCCACCGGGGTAGCAGATGAAATCAATTGGTCCCACATGTGGCTGAGGGCGAATTCAGTTCGTCGCCACGTGGAGGATGAATCTAGTTCATCTGCTACGTGGCGGTCGTATTCAGTTCGTTCGGCTGACATGGCGGGACGATGTGGGAGATGAACCTCTTGAGAGTAGGGTCATTCTCAAGGATACACATTCAATAAATGGATTGAATTTTATGAACAGAAGAGAAATGGCTTCTGCAGATAACAAAATTAGGAAGAAAAACTGGTAAGACTGTTAGTAAAGTGGATGGGTTGAAGATAGGTGAAAGATTCAAGAAAGGTAAAAGCAATCAGGTGGACGTAGAAAAGACAGAGAAGAGGTCTAAAAAAACAAAAGTGGAGACACAGGAAGGGATGCTGTGAGTTGGCCTGGATATGTGTTCGAAAAGGGGGGATATAATGGGGGCGATTAGACTGTATGAATTGGCAAAGAAAGATGGAATAAAGTTGTCCCAGTATCGTTATGTTGTTCTGTTGTATCTTTGTTCATCTGCTACTCTGGGGTCATCCAGCTGGCGAAAAATGGGAGTGGTAGCCGGAGTTTGAGTCCAATCGACCTATCTACGGAGAATTCTAATGGGTTCTGAAGATTTGAGTGAAATGGGAGAAATGGCCAAAAGGTCTTCTGATAGAATTGAATTGAATATACAAGATAAAAAAGTGTTAATGGTTTTCCTGTTGAAGTAGCATTAGGTGATTCAACTAAGAGTTTCAGTGGAAAAAAGGACGTGAAGGGGACAATGCAGCTTTACTTTAAAACTTTGGATAATTTAGTTCAATCGATGAAGAAGACTGCTGCTGTTTCTTCAAATGTTAAAGATGATAGAGATGAACAACAGGTTATGAAATTCAAGTGAGTGAGGATGTAAAGAGATTGGCACTCCAGAAGGGGTTTGAAATCCAGGAGGAGATGCGTATGGAAAAGTTTCCGATGAATGCAGCAACATTTACATCCGTGGCCAGAATGGCTATGTCCTTGGGAGACGGTGACATGGCGTTTGAAATGGTAAAGCAAATGATGGAATTGGGGATAAATCCTCGACTGAGATCATATGGCCCTGATCTAGCTGTTTTCTGCAGTAAAGGAGATGTTGATAAAGCATTTATGATTGAAAAACACACGTTAGAACATGGTGTCTATCCAGAGAACCCTGAACTCGAGGCAATTTTTAAAGCAAGCATTGAAGCTGGAATGAGTGACAAGGTTTATTATTTGCTGCATAAACTTAGAATAAGTGCCAGGCAGGTTTCACCATCTACATCATCTTTGATCGAGTCTTGGTTTAAGAACAAGATAGCTACAAGAGTGGGTAAAAGAAAATGGGATAAAGAATTAATTATTCAATCTTTGAAGAACGGAGGAGGTGCCTGGCATGGGCAGGGTTGGTTAGGTAAAGGAAAATGGACCATCTCTCGCATACTTGTTGGATCAGATGGCCTATGCAAATATTGCAGTGAAAAATTAGTCACTATGGGCCTTGATCCTGTAGAAACTGAAAATTTTGCCAAATCAGTGGCAGCTATAGCTGCACAAAGAGAAAAACATTCAAGCTTTTAGAAATTTCAAGTATGTAAAGTACCTAAATATTCTTTTTTTTTCCTTAAATCCTTATGAATCTCTAATGAAGTGAAAGGTGCACTGCATTGCAGAAGTGGATCGACTACTACTGTCCATTTGAAGCAGTGGTGGATGGAGTATAGAAAAATTTAATGCTCAGCCTCTTAGTTTATTTATTCATTTTCTTCTCATTGTTATGTCATCTCTAGGTAAATGCTGTAGTGAATGGAATCCGCCAGATGCTTCCTTCTAGAAAATGGCCACTTATCGTCTTGCATAATATGAGCATTACCAGTGAGAAGATGGATGAACCTCTCGATAGAGCAATAATCGACGAGTGGAAAAATGTGGATGCACTTTATGCAACACCTACAGGATCAAATGATGATTGGTGAGAACCACATTTCAACGTTAAAACTTTCGATTCCTTATATGATGTTTTATTATTTGGATTGTGAACATTATCTTGTTCTTCAGGTACTGGTTATATGCAGCTATAAAGTTTAGATGCTTAATCGTGACCAATGACAAAATGAGAGATCACTTATTTCAACTTTTGGGAAATGATTTCTTCCCTGAATGGAAAGAAAGGCATCAGGTGAGCTTTACTATTTGCTACAAGTTATTGCATAATACATTTGTTTGTGCCATGATTTTAATTTCTAATTTTTGTTCACGTAGGGAAACTTTAATAAATAAAGAACAACAAGTATAGCTAGAGGACTTGTGATCTTTGCATTGCCAATTAAGTTATCTCTGTATTCACCCTAATGAGGCATCTTGATTTTCTTAATGGTGGTTCATTTCAGATTCTCTGAAACTGGTCCGGTATTCCACATGCCACCTCCATGTTCTGTTGTAATACAGGCGAGTCTTGACCCTTCTTTTTGTAGAGAGTTGGAGGTACATAATTTCTTTTCAACCTTAATCTGAATGATATGCACATTTTCTATTGCCATATTAGGCTGGATAAGAAATCCATTTTTTCCCCAAATCTCCCTATTTTGAAGTCAGATTAGTTATATTAGTTGGAGGAGCATTCTTATCCAGTATACCGAACATAAGATCAGACAAACTTTATTCATTGCAAACTACAGGGTAAAGCTAATATTTAGACAAAATCATATCCTTGACTTTGAGTTGTACAGGCATGAAAGACTCATAAAATGACCCTATTCATGGATGTGTAAATCTGACATAATGTCACTGATGCTTTAACTTGATAGGAGTTGGAGAAAGGCCACTGGCATATTCCAATTGTATCAGAAGTTGAACATGAAGATGAAAGAACATGGTTATGCATCACACCGTGCTAACTCGAGCTTAGTAGCAGGGCAAGATGGAGGGACGAGCAAGGGTTTTGCTATTACAATTTCAATAATGACCCTTCTCTTTTATTGTTTTGGCACTATCTAAAGATTTAACCGAAAGCATTATAATCTGTTCTGGATAATTATACTATGCACACTAATGTAATCTGTTGACCTAAAAAATGAGCTAATAGAATCCTTTCTACCTCCCTTCCACGTGGATATCACCTGCACACTGGAATACTCCATTAGGAGGCAAAAGCTGCTAGTCGAGAAAAGGGTCCGGCGATCATTTGCACTTTGACGGTCAAGTTAACTGCCGAACGAGAGAAAAAGAGAGTGCGAGAAAGGGAGAGGGGATTCGGATAGGGTTAGAAATCATACCTTATTGTGAATGAAAATCACACACACACATATAGAGGAAAATGTAAATTGGCCAAGCCAAAGATGCAAATTATTTAGTTTAATAAGCTCAATCTAATAAATAGTCAATGCCACATAATTTTTAAGTGTAATAATATTTAAAGTCCGGAGACCGCTTGCATTCCGACAATCAAGTCAATTGTCGGACGAGAGAAAAAGAGAATGTAAGAGAGGGAGAGGGAATTTGAATAGGGTTATAAATAATACATTTGTGTGAAATGAAATTACTTATATGCAGAAAAACATAAATGGGCCTAATCCAAGATGCAAATTGTTTAGTTTAATAAACCAAATTTAATGAATAATTGATGCCACGTAATTTATAAATGTAACATAATCAGTTATGCGTGATTCTCCAAGTGTACAACTTAACACAAAGCAAATGCTTGCCATGAATAGGAACTTGGCGGAAATGTGCATTATGAGTAGATAGAGCTTATTATCAAGTTCCACTAAAACTTGTAATTATGCTTTTGTTGTAAGTGGTGACACTAACCTTGGATTCAACAGCAGAATCTCATTTCAGATTCCACAAATGACAAATTATATAGAACATTTGAGAAGCCAAAACTACAGCAGATAAGAGTACAAGTCGCAAAAACTCAATGCATGTAATTTAATCGTACATGATTGAAATTCACAGTATTCAGTTTTAGTAGCAATTTATTGATTTGTGTCTCCTTAGTACTGATTTGACAATCCATTGAAGAGGTCTTACTTGATTATGTGATGGTCAAGTGGCCGAGCCTACATAAACATCTTTTCACTTGTCAAGATCTGCGGTAACTGACTCAGAACAATGACATTTCCTCTAACACAAGTGATGTAGCTTACAGTGTAAAAGGACTGATGATCTCGACGCGTGATAACAGATTTTAACCTTATTGCCCCCACTAAAAATATTGGTCCTGACCTTAGATGTGACACACAATTTTATGTTACATCACTTATGTTTCAAAATGCAAGCACGTGTATGTGTCTTGTATTGCATGGCTCAAATAGAAAACAAACATTGATACACTTGTACGAAGTACAGAATCACAAACTTCTCACTCAAGTACCTGGAAGAAAAATCAGGTTAAACTAAGAATGGAAATGTTACGACTCTCTACACGAGGACTCCCATGTGATCTCAACCATCTTACGTGGCAGAAAACAAACCGTTCCTTAAGCACGGACGACCCATTTTTCCCGCGAAGCAATGTTGGACCGACCCCATTATTTGCAGACTCCATGTGAGGAGCTGGCCAAGAACGAAGCAGTGAGGAAATCTTAAACAAGATCTTGCATTATGAGATTGACAAAACAACTCATTGCCGCTGACGCCGCCATCCTATTTGGTCAGGTCAAAGGCTTCAAGCTAGGCCTTTATGGATACAAGCGATGTCAACATTTAAAGCCGTGATTTGATTGATGTATATGATAAGAAAGATCAGTCATTTCGATGAGGCCACGTGCATTGCCATCCCACGGCTTTTGTTCGTTTTGTCCAAGTATAAAAACTTACACTTAGTGACATTCAAAAGTAATGCATATTTAGACTCTAAATGCTATAATCTCGCTATCTCATCTTTTACTTATTTCTCCCCAAAGCCGACCATTTTTTATATTAGGAGGCTCACATTTAAAGCTCTCACACACATATTATTAGCATTCTAGCTGACTTGATCGTCGAAGTGCGAGTGGCTAACTCCACCCTCTTGGGAGATGGTCAATTGCGACTAACGGTTCGTCTTAATGTGCGGAATAAAGTTTGCATGGATGTGAGAGGTCTTGAGTTCTATTGACCACGGCAACAGTATATTTTTTTGGGGTCAACAGGCAAGACATAGCAACCAGGACAATAGTCAACAGAAACCTCAAGAATCGAAGGCAAATTCAAAAACTATTCTACAATCATATGCATGGGGAATCCTTCTAGTACTCGAGGCTGCAGAGAAGCTTGGGAGCTGTGTAATTGACTTTCAAATAGAGTTAGTTAATGGTTGGTTGAAACAACTGAGGTTAATGGGAGGGAAGAAAGGGGTATGTGCAAGTGTGTCCTATTTCTCTGTAAAAATTTTTGTATCAAAGTGAAAAAACAGTTCATGTTGCTGCTCTGTTGATACTTCATTTTTTAGTTTCTTTAATCGAACTTCTCCTATTCAATTCACTTCAAGTTTCTTTGCCATTGAAAAGAAAGAATTAACACTTCGATTGCCCCTTTCCTTTGGTGTCGTAGAAAATAATTTTTCTAACTCGAGTTTCAGTACTCGTATAATGAGCCCATAGAAAGAATGGTTATCGTTAGATGTCATTATTGGTTTTCATTGTTTTTTATAATGATGTATTTGACACTCATGTTTTGTCTCTTTTTAACTCCAACGATTCTACATTGAAAATAATGTGGATCAAACAAGGGTAATGTATAAAAAGTTTCTTAGAACAATCGAATATATGCTTCAATTGTCTAAGTTGTTCAAATGATTAATATGCTTATCGATTTTGGTTTAGTTCTCCAACAAATGTGTCCTACCAAAGCCACCTCAACTTTTCGGCAAGTGCCTGAGGCCCACATTTAAGGAAGATCCCCAAATTTTCGCAATTTTCGTTTGGAAAAAGATTAAGTAGATCTCTCCCTCCCTTTTTTGGTGACTCACGTGTCCGAGTTTCGCCTAATTAATTTTGAGGAATGACAACCTTCTCCCATGATTCCCCATCCGAGTAAATCCGGATCCATGGTTGAATTACACGGATGACATGATGCATCAAGGAAGCCACTATTTCCATCTATCATTTTTATATGTCTATCCACTTTTTTCAAAAAAAATTATATATTACATTTTTAACCTTATGTAAGTTTACTTAAATAGACAATAATAAAGTCAAATAAATTTCATCACTCTACATTCATCCACTAATATTTATCCTAATTAATATCTTTTAGACCTTTCTATTCTTTTAAATTTTTGTTTGATTAAAATCTTAATATTCATAAAACATTTTCTTCAAAATTAGATTCATAACACGTTGAACCTAACATAGAAATTAAAATTAAAGTATTAACCATACTAAAATAACAAAATAAATAAATAATAAACAACACTGTCGTTTCTCTGTGGGTATGGATTTTAGAAAGATTTGTGGCAATGTGGAGGGGGCCTATCAAATTCCATTTTGCCAAGGAGATTGGAATCAACATTAAATTCATGTACATTTTTTAAGCAGAAAATTGTACCCAAAAAAAAAAAAAAAATTGCGAAAGAAAAAATAATCCAAATTCTATATAACACCACAAATTCCATAGACACGAGCAGTTGAAATCTTTAAACCACGTATAAAATATAACACATTTTAATTCAAACAAAAACATTTGATTATATTAGTAAGTAAAGATTTTTAATTTGATAAATGAATAAATAAAATCGATATTACATTTTATTTACCGAGAGAGAGAGAGAGAGAGAGAGAGGTGAATATATAAAAGTTGAGTGGATATATAATATTCTATGAATGAATTTAATAAGAATAATATTGTAATATAATGTAGATGAATATAACATTTTTCTAAAAATTGAATTTTTTTTATCAGTGATAGATTTAAAGAGTGATGGATATATAAAAATTGTTTATGGAAATAGTGGCCCCCTACGTCAATTCATTGGTGGATAATAAATTTAATCCAAATAATGAAGTTGATCATAAATTTATTCACCAATACGAATACGAAGAGGTTAGGGAAGATAAGCCAAAAGTTTTGGAGGAGGTAGGCACTCCATTAGACGTATTGCTCAAATTGTGCACTAATGGAGATGAGCCAGAGAGTGAAGTAGGGGAAGACAATTGGCGGCGGCGATTTGCGGTGGCAGGTGGTGGCCATGGACCGGCGGGGATAAGTGGGTTTGGTTTGGGTGGGGTGGAAGTTGAAGAATTTTTAATTTTTTTTCTCTTTTTTTTGTTTCTTTTCATTTAAGTACTTTAATTACTTTATATGAGAAAATAT
Source organism: Fraxinus quadrangulata (assembly GCA_903798255.1). Taxonomy (NCBI): domain Eukaryota; kingdom Viridiplantae; phylum Streptophyta; class Magnoliopsida; order Lamiales; family Oleaceae; genus Fraxinus; species Fraxinus quadrangulata. Next base: position 37,470 of record CAIGRB010070417.1, on the reverse strand, counting down.
AAAGTTATTTTTTCCTTTAAAAAAAAAAATCATCGAATTTAGGTTGATCCTCGACTAATAATCAACTAACGAATTTTTGGACGAAAATCGTCAGAGATCATTCGGTCTTTCAGCCATACAAATTCAAAAGGTTTGGGACCAACACTGCTCTAAATTAAAGACCAAGACAGATAAAATTTGAAACCTTTGGGGTCGAAGCTGCAATTATCCCTTTAATAGTCCAAAAGACGAGGCCTCTTTTCTTGAAATCCTCGCGTATATATACGCAACAGTCCAAAATTTCCTACTCTATTAAAACTACGAAAAGTATTTCAATTTTGGATTTACATAAATAAATAGTTAAATACTGCTAGAAATTTCACAGGTGGGGAGAGAAAGTGAGGAGGGAGGTGGTTGCTGAAATTCTTGGACTAGTAGACTAGAGAGAAAGGAAGCTGTGGGTGTTTGTGTTTAATTTTTCTTGTAATGGGAGATGAGAAATCGGAAACTATGGTGGGGGTAATCGGGAATAGCAGTAGAGAAAGAGATCGAGAGCTTTTGATACCAGTGGCTGACTCCGTTGACCACCATAACCATCATGATGATTCGTCAAAACCCTCGTCTTCCGCTTCCGCTTCCGCTTCCGCTTCCGCTTCTCAACATAACTCTGGCCGCGAGGTATAATTCTATTTCTAGATTGTGTTGATGGGTCATGTTAGGGCTCGGGGAGTTTTTTTTTTTTTTAGTTTATGGGTATTAAGAAATTATGTGTTAAATTGTTCCTCGATTTGCAGAATTGAGACTGCTGAAGAATTAATTATTTTTTGGGGTTCATGTTGGATTTTGTTTGGAATTTTGCTATCTCGAACTAGGATTATATTGCCAGCTTATTTGTTTAATCTAAGAATGAGGGGAGAGTTAATTTTTTTATGTTAAGAATATCGGTACATTCTTACCTTGGTGTGTTCCCTTGGATTACTCCTAGAAGAGATTGATTTCTCTCCAACTCAGAAATAGAAAATATAATCTAGTTGAAACAACTTAATTATGAGAAGGAACAATTTCAATTCATATGTTGACATTTTGCTTTTCTTTTGCAATAAATGCAAGTAATTGGTTGTGACATAGTAGTAGGGCTTTTTAGCTTATTTTATCTACCTCTTATAACTCCTCAGTTATTTTGGATAACACTTGGCTCCATGCTCATTTTTATTTCTTGCCGGGTGATATGATGATATTAATATTACTTTCTCATTAGTTGATCAAATGTGCCCGTACTAGCTTCCGCTTTCTATATATGTGTTTTTGCATGCACATACAGGCGATGAGCCTTGTAGTATCAATGTTCATAAAAAATTCGTATGCAAATTTTCTTATACCCCAAGGTCCCTTATACTTTATGCTGAATTGATACTCTACAGACTTTTGACAAAGTTGTCAGGAGCTGGGCTTCGAAGAAGTTTATGACTGGTTGGTGAGCACAGTTATCTTTCTATTTATCTACTATGTGCCTGAGCTTGAGATATAATTAATTGACATTAATTTATTGATCCAACTGCATTAAATATATGCAGTTTTTGGTTTCGTTATTACTAATTGAGCAGGCTTTATCTCATCCCCTTTAATAATAAATTAGGTTCACTTAACATGGAAACCTGTTGAAGTACATTGATAAACTAATAAATAGGAAATTATATTGATATCTGCAAGGAGAAAGTCTCAGCAAACTTTGAGAATTATTAAAAAAAAAAAAGAAGAGACAATTCCAATAAATATCATAGCATGCTCTGCGATAATTATTCATGAACATTAGACATGGAGCTAGATGAAGTCATTTTTATCTAAAAGGAGATTACCACTCCCTCATTTAGCAATGGATCTAATGAGGTGGACACATTTTCAGCTGTTTGATTCCAACATTTTCTTTGGATTAGCACTTGCCACAGCGGTACTGATATCAGCTGTGATGCCTGGCAATTAGAACACAATCCATTCTCTAATCACAGTACTAGAAAAGGAAACTAGACCATGATCTATTAAAGACCAGGTTCCTGTGCATGCCTTGCCTGGCAATGATCCTCCAACATAATTGTCTAATGATTTTCTAAATTGGAATTGTTGCCACAGTTTTGTCTTTCATGATAAAATTGCCAGAGAAATCATATATTGATGGATTTTTTGTCATGTTCTTTTAACTTATGTTCCTCGTGAATTTACTCTTGTAGCTCTTTATGCTCTTTACTGTTGTAGCTGTTGCTTACTGTGTCATTTTGCAGTGTCATCCTCTTCCCAATAGCTATTACATTCTATATAACGTGGTGGTTTATTCACTTTATGGACGGATTCTTCTCACCAATTTATTCTCGGCTTGGAATTGACATCTTTGGTAAGCTTATACACCTTCACCTAATGCCCAAAAGTATAACTATGTCTTTAATTCTTGTTGTGTATCCTAACCATTTTCAAGCTTCAATCATAGACATTTATCGTCATTTTTGCTGACTTGAAAAATGAGCACGTGGAATTACAAAAATAATTCAAGTAAAATGTGGGTTTTGTTACCTTTGCAACTATTATAATAGATTAATTGTGAATACCCCTTACAGTTTTTTATGATGAAACTCTTGTTAAACAATTATATATCCGTGTCCATTAGGCTAATACTTGTTCCTATTTCCTGATTTAGGTCTAGGATTTGTTACTTCTATTACATTTATTTTCTTGGTTGGAGTATTCATGTCATCGTGGTTGGGGACGTCCGTTTTGAGCCTTGGGGAGTGGTTCATCAAGCGTATGCCATTTGTTCGTCATATTTACGATGCTTCCAAGCAAATTAGTTCTGCCATATCTCCAGGTTTGCTTTATTTATTTAATTAGATTTTTGGCCTTTCTGGTTTTTCATTGCAATTGTCTCTTTGATTGGTTTCCTCTTATTGATGGGTGAATATTTCTTTACAATATTATTGCAGATCAGAACACACGGGCTTTCAAGGAAGTGGCAATTATAAGTCATCCACGTATTGGTGAATATGCATTTGGCTTCATTACTTCATCTGTCACCCTCCAGGTGTGCCATTATTTTCATGCTTGATTCCACTTTTGGCTAAGCTTAAAAAGAAGTCAGTGCTACTTATCAGTTTACTTATGTTGGCGGCGAGCCTTACGGAGGGCATCTAGGACTTGCCTTCTACATTCTCATAGGATGGGTCTTCAAGCATTATCCATCCCCTGCTTTTATGCTTCTTTTATAAAGTTACATTTTTTACTAATAAAACTTGTTATAGAGTAAGCCTTAAACTTTCTAGAAAATTAACTTTTAGGCTTAGCGAGCCATGCTCTATATCATCTCCTCATCTAGAAAATCTGTTGCTTAACCTTTTCTTATATTTGTGCTATTGCAGATTTGGTTTTTGTTATGCACTTCATGTTAGTTATGTGGTTCACTGTCTTACTTAGAATCTTGATGCTAATTAAATCTTTTACATCAGCTACGTTTGTAAGGAGAAACGTTCTTGAATATTTGATTCAGCAAAAAACTGGTGGTATTCGAAAGGTTGGAAAATTTCCACTTTCTTCACCAGATGCACGACTGTTGATCTGTCTCTATGAAGTACCTTACAAGGGCTATCGGATATCTGCTTGTCAAATAGTTTTGTATTAGGACTCAATTAGATAGATGTGCATGATTTGTTTGTTTGCTCTATTTTTAAAACAGCATTTAAATAGCAACTTGATTAACTCATCAAACATTCAATCACGTCTGGTAAAATAGCATATATTAGCACAAATAGGCAGGCGGCAGCTGATTGGCTGCCAGGTTCACCTGAAAAAGAAGAGGCAAACTTCATAGTTACTTATTCCCTTGATTATGAGTTCCAAATTATCTCTCTCTCTCTCATTTCAGAATTATANCAGGCAGCAGCTGATTGGCTGCCAGGTTCACCTGAAAAAGAAGAGGCAAACTTCATACTTATTGCATTGTAGTCTTGATTATGAGTTCCAAATTATTTCTCTCTCTCATTTCAGAATTATACGGCAGAGGAAGAGCTGTGCTGTGTTTATGTCCCAACAAACCATCTTTATATTGGTGACATTTTTTTGGTCAATGCCAAGGATGTCATAAGACCGAACTTGTCTGTCCGGGAAGGAATTGGTAAGAGTTCTTTCTCTTGACTTACCATATCTACGTGCTATTTGTTAAAGGACGCCCTTTATTTCTTTAAACAAACAAGTCTTCGCTACTATTCCTCCTTCACACGCTAGACACTGATTATATCAGGATGCTTCACTGAGCATCTCGTTTTACTATTTTGCACTGTTGTTGGGTGAGGGGGGTTATATTGAGATGCAAGTGTTGTGATATTAGGTGCGTGAAGAGACTGGACAAACTTAAATGTTGTACATCGTGGATAATTGATAATATATATGTTAGTTACTGTCGAATATCATCCAACTTTTGACTTTGTTTTTTGCTCGCAGAAATTGTTGTATCAGGTGGCATGTCAATGCCCCAGATACTGTCTACCTTGGACCCGAGAACTATTCAATTGGATAGGAGTAGACCTAACAGAAGCTGAGATTGAAGACATGGGATGTATTGCTGATAAGTCAATGGTACGTGCACATGGTTTGCTTATTTCGTTAACTAAGAAATTTGAATTTTCAAGCGTTAGATTATAATCACATGATGTAACCATTGTCGCGGTGTACATTGTAGGGAGGTAGCGGATGCGTGGAAATATAGTTTGCTTCGTTTTTCCACGTATGAGAAGAAATAGTAGTTTAAAATTAAAAAGATCATTCTTTTCACGTTTACTATTGAGTTAATAGTTTAGTAACTCTTTCACAAGCCTCGTGACTTTGTTATCGCAATTATAGTTATGGTGAATTCTTTGATCCTTGGTATGTTGTGCGATGTTAAAAATATAGTACAACAATTAATATGTGGATCATTTAGGGATGTTCTCTTTATCGTTTTCAACTCGTTTTCTATTTTCGATTTTCCAAAACAGTGAAAATGTATTTTTTTTTCTATTTTTAAAAACGCGTTTTTTAAAACAAGTTTAAAATTTATAAAAAAAAAAATCCAAAACGACAAATTTATTGTTTTGAATGTTTTCAATTAAAATCAACTAAAAATTTTCAAAACTCGATTTGGATGTTTTCAACACCCGCCAACCACCACCACCA
>CAIGRB010070417.1:7074-31816 GCA_903798255.1 Fraxinus quadrangulata | reverse complement strand
TTTTTTTTTTTTTTTTTAAATAATCTAGTCTGTCTACAATTTGACGTACTCTACTTTTCATATAAATCTTTTCAATCTTGGGATCAAATTTATTTTTGTTTCAAAGTCATTATTTGAATTCCATAAATTTTCATCTAGTTTATTTTCAACTCAAAATATAGTTCTTGAACATATAGTCCTTGTTTGATAGGAATTAAATATAAATTTTAATCTAAATTAAAGTCAGCAATGAATTTTAACCACATATTTTATAAGTCTCACATCTTTTCACCTACACATTTTATTAATTTTTATCAAAATTTATTAAAAATCTAATTTTAATCTTCAACAAATATAGGCATAGTATTTTTGTATCAGAATATCAATGATTGATTTTTAATTTTTTTTTTTATCTAAACCTTCGTATTACATTATGAATTAAGGGTGTGTTTGAGCCACATTATTTTGGAAGAATATATTTTAGAATGGTAGATTGATGGAGAATGTGTGATTTAAAAAGAAGAAAAAATTATTAATGTGATGAAAGATATTATTTTATTAAAGAATGTGTCGTTGAAAATTAGTAGAAAAATAAAAATAAAAATTTAAACGTGATTCGAGAAGAGGTCTAATGTCAATGGGAAATTGCCAAGACGGTTCTACAGTGCTTCACCTAATTATGTATGGGACAAATATGCATCTTTTATTAATGGTTTCCAGACTCAAGAAATGGTTTTCTATTTATGACGTTGAATTGATTTTAAGTATTTATAAATTGTGAATATTATGAAATGTGTGGATGATTAGGATCCATAATTTACCACAATTAATTAAGGAATCTCCAGAGTCCCTATGAGGATCGAGGAATCTCGTTGCCATTTCGAACTTGTCATTTCTCAACAAAAGTTTTTCCTTCAAAAAACGTCACAACTTTAGCATTTTAATTTGGATGCAATGCTAGAACTTCCATTTTATCAATTCCTTCTATGGAGTGCCTTGTAATAATTACGTTGAAGATTAGTTATGATATGTCTTTCAGTTAAACATTTTTCTTCAACTTATGCTATTTAAAAGTTCAATTATGTACGTGTACATCAAGTTCGACATCATGTAAGTTAGACAGATTTCCTCTCGTATTTTTAAATAAACAAAATAAACAACAAATTCAAAATTCGGGACATAATGTCAAAGTAAAAATTAGAGACCTTCACTATTGTTAGAAATGTAAGTAACCCTTTTTCTAATTTCCACAAAAAGTGGCCATTTACTAAACAAGACACTTTGTTCTAGAGCCAAGAAAACCTTGAGTCACTGGAAATAGAACCAAAAACCATTCTTGCCTGGACTTCTCCTATAAAAACATCCTTGTAGTGACATGCGCTTTCAGTTTTCCAACTAGATCGAGAATCTAAACCTACTCTCGTATAGTCAATGTTGCTGCGATCCGAAAGACCACTTCCAATTTTGAAACTGAATTGACAATGGTGGCAGTATCATTGAGAAGCTAAACTTTTCTCCCGGTTTTCAGTATTGCAGTCATCTGGAAGAACTGTACTACCAAATCTGGCCGGAGGCCAATATCGAAATACAGATCTCCCTAAAATATTCTTTGAAGGGAGGGGACCCCTAATCATATGACAAATATCATGCATAAGAAAGTGTAAATCTCTTCAGGTGATAGTAAACTTTAACTGCAGGGGATATTACCAGACATGTGAGTCATAGCTGTTATTCCTATTATCGCCCATCACAAAAACAGAGTTCTCTGGTACACACTGCACCAAAACGCAAAAACAGATTATAAATTGTTTGGGAACATTTCCATATTGAAATCTTAGTGTATGGTGGTCGGAGAGATTTTGAGATCATAGGATTCAATCATTAATTGCCATTAATAGAATATAAGTCTTATTGACATCTTATCCTGATCTTTAACACTCACGAGGGAAAAAGTCGAGCTCAATAATGCGTTAAATCTGAACTTACAATTTGATTCATTTCATATTTGGGCACTTCAAGAACGTAATCTTCATTCCTTACAACCCCGTTTACAATCAGTTTTCCATCATGAACCTGCACTAGAAAGAATAACACAAGAACAACAGGCATTACATGTCTAATTGCTAAAGATTCTTATAGATAGCTAGAGACAATGCAGAAATCACAAACCATGAAAAGAAATCAAAGTTGAGAACTTAGTTCATGAATCAAAAGATGAAGATCTAAGAATATTTTTGCATTCATGATTTTAAGAACAGAAATCAATTTAAGATTATTGCTTCTGCTGTAATATGGTGCTGATGCTGGAGAGAGAATCTCATATGATGGTAGCAGACCATGTGCAGGATAAACTCCCTCATAGCGAATGCAAAACCTTGTGGATAATTTATTACTAAAGTTCTATTAACAACGTTTATAGTTTGATCAAAAATGACCCAAGAGTGTTAATGAATATCCGAAAGGGATTAGGAATCAATAAGAATTGATAGGGTCAACTTGCAGCGAGATGGTACAGGAAAACCCCAGTTACGGATGATTCGTAACTGTTTCCAAGTAAATGAAAAGCCACGTATATATTTTTGATGTTAAGACGGGGTATAAAATTTCAGGCTATGTAAGCAATTGGAGATTGTGTTAGTTTCCAATGAACTGTGTTTGTTTACTTTCTCTTAGTCTAGTCAATGTCCAGAGAATTGGGTCGTACAAATTATTAATCCTGCCGTCCCATTTCTTCCTTGATCGACCAGGGTAATGGAATTACAAGAGTGGCAAATATTACTCCAAGTTTAATATATATACCAATTATTGTATCCAGTAGCAGCCATTTAAGAAATCATTCAAAATTAACAACATATCTCATAACTCATCAAACCTTAGGATAGTCATTTTCCTATAGTATATTAATTGTACAGGGACAAGCTTATGGATGATACAGATAATGACAAACAAATAAATCCATGACGACAATTTTTTTTTTTAAATCAATAATAGAGCACAAACAGGAGGGAAAATGTCTTAAAGTCTCACCTCCACTATATCACCTTCTTTGGCAACAATACGTTTAATAAATACATCATTGTCTGTGTATCCAACTTCCTGAAGGACTGCCGGGCTTTTGAAGATCACAATATCATTGGGACAGGGCTTCCTGAAATAATAAGAGACCTGTAAATTCCAAATAAACATCAGCTACACCAAAAAACAATTCAATCAGTTACCAAAGATCTTCCAGTGAACTATGGATTTTATAGCAGTTCAAATAGTAAATTCTGAACAAGGGGAGCACATCAACATACAATTTCATGTGTAAGAGTTCAAGCTTTTAGTGTCATACGAATTGCAGTTGATACTGAGATGTTATGCATAGTCTATCATCATATAATGATGAGATAGTTTATATTTATAATTACTAGCCAGATTAGATCTAGCTCATGAAGCGTGGAGGGAGTGTGAAACTGTGTATTATTGTGATCGTAATTTCTTACATGTTTCTTCCGTTTTGGAAAAGTTTAGACTAGCTAGAACTATTCCATGAATGACATCCTTCAGCTCCTAGTGAATGAACAAATACGGAAGCACCCATTTCCTCGATGCATATACTTCAAATTTTATTCAATAAAGAAACCATTTAACCTCTTCCTTCCAAGCTGCCTGTCCAGTGATACTTCCAACTAATTTATGATTTTAGCAATACACGCATACCCAAAGCACAATCAAGCTATGGAAAAATTAAAAGTACATTTGATAATATCCAGGAGAGAGAGAGAGAGAGAGAGAGAAACCTGAGCGTGGTTCCAGCAGGAAGTAGCCAATATTATTATAATTTGGTTGAACAATATGCGCGCACAAGGACACATGGACATACGTGGTACATAACACATACTATCGCTCAAAGAGTAAAAAATGCCCACTTATCAAAACTTAGGAGAGAAATAACATTCCTCAAGTATTTGTATTTTGCAGCAAAACTGTCGTGAAGGCTTTTGCCCGTAACAAAATACAAGCAATAACGCCTTCTCCTACCAGGCGGCACCAATCCACACAAAAAAAAAAGAAAAAAAAAAAAAACCAGAGATTAAGGAGTTGTTGGATGGAATAGAACTATGCGGGTATCACACAGGCACGTATACATATATTTCTGGGAGTTTGGATCTTCGACTCAGTTCTACTATCAGAATTTAGTTGAACATGTCAATCTGTTAACTATAAAAATAAACATTCTAGATAAGCCCTCTCCACAGTGAATCAGTTACCATTACCCAATAATATATGAATTATCCCCAAGATCATATTTTCTACTCCAAGATGGAATATTAATACTTTAATACGTCAAAACTTCCCCTAGCATTTAGCAGTTAAGTCCCAAACTTTATCACCAAAATAAGAAAGAGAGTTAATAGTTACCTTTTCAGCTACAATCCTATCTCCAACATCAAATGTGGGATACATAGACAGTGAAGGAATAAATCTAGGCTCAGCAACAAAAGACCTAAAGGCAAGCGATATGGCCAACGCTGCAAAAGCTGTCTTGGCGTCATCTGAAGTGAAATTCAGCCACTCTGACGATAACCCACTACTCTTCTCCACCTGCCCATCATCTCCGTCACCGCCTCCTCCGCCGCCATCCCCTTCCTCCGGGTCCAAAGATGCATTTACGGTCTCTTTGTCGGAGTCTTTGATTCTATCAGAACGAAGGGTCTGGGAGAGAGCATTTTTACTTTCTGAATGGTTGAAAGACAGGAAATTGGGGCCATTGAAGAAAGATTTGAAATGGATGGGGCTGAATTGGAGGGTCCTTGACGAAAGATTGAAATTATTGGTGGGCGTGAAGCAGTAAACACAGGGGAAATTAGGGTTCTTCAGAGAAGGGAATGGAGGGACGAGCCCCAGCGTCATCTGGTTGAAATCGAAATGGCAGATGAATTGGGCGGTGGACCTCCCTACAGTACTCCGTGAAAACGGTTTGTGGTGGTGCCCGTGGGAGCAATGGGGGTGTTCCGCTTAGCCCCCGTTTATTCTAAATTATAACACGAAGAATAATAGGTCTAGTTTCAGTTTTTAATTTTGAATTCATTTTGAACGTTGTGTTTGAAAAGACGTTTCTTTTGTCATTTTAAAAATTTATTTTTAAAAATAAAAAAATGAAGTTTAAGATTTGTTTTAACCGATAACAGTCAAAACGATTTTTTTTACGTTTACATTTTTTTTTTGTAAAAATTAAACTCGTTTTTGAAAATTCATTTCTAAAAATAGGTAAATAAATGCGTTTTTAGTATTTTCGAAAACTGCAAATGATCTAAAAATAGCAAAGAGAATAATATGTCCTAATTTTTTGGTGAATGTGTGGTTGAAAAATAAATTTATTTATTTATATGTAATATTATTTTATGAAAAATGTGTAGTTTATAAGAAATAAGAGAAAATTAAATTATGAGAAATAATGTGGCCAACCAGAGGCTTAATTTGTTAAAATAGACCGTGTTTGGTTGTACTTATAGTTGGTCAAATGAACTTATAAGAGCATCTTGATGCTCTTTAAAAACAGAAGATACTCTATTTTTAAATAATAACTTTTTTGTAATTATGAGATAGTTTATAAATTTAGAGAGTAAAATTTTTTAACACGATCTTTATATTAAATTTGGCTATTTGTACATCCAGTTTAAGGGGCTGTAACCTTGGTGTACAAGTAACATATCTCATTTATATTGAACATTTAATTTTATTACTTTCAAAAATTATTTATTATTTTTTCTCATCTTTTATTTTCACTTGCTTTCTTTCAAATTATTATGTTATTTTTCATCATTGAAAACTAAAATACTTTAAATACATTTAATTATAGAGAGTATGTTTGACTATCCAACTATTTTAAAATTTTAATTTAAAGAATTTCTTGAAACATAATTTTAAGAATTAACCCTTTAAAATAGAGAATATTTTATATTTAAAGTCTTCTGAAGTTCTAAGCATCTTTAATATAAGAAAGATCTTTAAAGAATAAAAAATGTGAGTTCAATGTTTCACTGGCTACTGAACTCTATAATTCGTCACGATTTACTCACCCAACTTTACAAAGCTCATGACTGACTACTGAACTTAGATATGTTGCACTCCATCAATCAATCAGATAAATTTCGTCTATGATTATATGTACGTGGACGGAAAAATTACATGGCCATTAATTAGTAAATTAAATTGACACGTGGACTCTCATTTACAATTTCTTTTATCTTCTAAAAAGTAACATTTGTTGTTATTCAACATCCCCACAAAATGTATCATGAAAACACAAGTCTTAACCTCTTTGAACAGTCATAGAAGTAGATGATGACAACCATTAGTGCTCCCTTAGTCCTTGTAAAACAACCGAACAGTCTAGTAGTTCTTCCATGTACGCACGACGCATATTGGTATGGGTGAAATGTCTTTAGAATTAATTAGATATTTTGCTCACGACATGTGTAGTATTTTTTATGAGGGAGAAATAAAAAAATTTGGCATGCATAGGTGGTGGATAATGAAAGAGCATCAATATCGAATTATATCTATTATAGCACGTAATCTATTAACACGTCATGTACCTACTATAGCATAGGAGTTTGCTTTTAGTGCAAATGACACGTTTCGTTCGATTACATATCAAAATTTAAGGAAGACGAACAAAAATGTTTTAACTTGTTTAAAGACTAGAAAGATGCAGATATTCGAATTCAAGATAAAGTTAACAGATTAATAGTTGGAGATTTTCAATATTCGACTACATAATTTGTAAGTATTGTTTATGCTTATTTTCTTTAGTTTTTTAACTTTTTAAAAAATATATATGTAAATGTACACGCATACGTTAAAAGTGCTCTATTCCAAATCCAAAAAGATAGGATTTCAAATTTCTTGTACCATATTTCATATTGAAGTTTTGAATTTATTTACAATAAAATGAAAAGTTAACGGGCTACTCTGTTAAATTCACGAGACCTATGAGTCAAAAAAGCTAAAGCGAGCCTCTTCGTCAACGCAATTCAAGCTCAAGCTCTATGCATTGCCACCTCTAAAAACTAATGAAAACGTAAGTGCGAATATAACTACCCTAGAATCGTCAAGCATAGCACAACTATATTACAAACATTTTGTAAAGTAGAATAAAAAGTAAACAAAAGCTAAAATATTAAAGAAAGAAAATAGTTAAAAATAAATTTTTTGATTCAGGTCATTCTCGTCACGTTAATATCTCGATACATAAATTTTTATGAAAAAAACGCATATTCTTTTATTGGCACAGAATTCATATTTATTGTTTGTATATGGCAAATCAATTTAATTTTTTGAAAATTTACCGAAAATTCCCAATCTTTTTCCATATTTTACTGTATATTGATATAAACGTCACCTTCCGCTCGTAACTCTGGAGAAGCTACCTTCTCTGTCACTCGCTATCAGTTGATTTTCTCCGGTCAATTAGAGGTATATCCGATGACAATTTCGCATTCTCTCACACACTCATTCACTCTTTTATGCATGTATATTATTGTATGTGTAATGTTTGCGTAGCTCTTGTATAGGGTCTTCTACAATTGATTTAATTGAATGTGTTGTGCGGGTCTGCGAATCAAGATCCTGTGTGTCTCTATATCATATCATAGAACAGTCGAGGATGAAAATGCATGCCCGTAGATTTTGTGCCCGGTTAAGGATTTTATTTTTTCTCGTGGATTTTAGACATGGGTTAAGTTTAATTTGCACGTTCTTCTTTCATTATTAAAAAATAATAGATAATTTCATCTTTCAGACATCTGATTTTTCTCTCTCTCTCTCTTTAAAATTTTCTGGTTTTGATATGAGTTATTTGCTTGTGAATTTTGCCTTTTCTTTTCACCTATACATTCAAGTAATTTGTGTCTTCCCAGTGCTTCCACGTGAGGCTCAAATTTGAGTGTATCTATTTGATTTGCTTTTTGTGTGACGAAGGACTACAAAGCGGTAATGGTATTTTTACCTATATTTTTCTATGTCTTGTGGGTCTTGACAGTATTTTTATGATTGGGCATGGTACTTTTGTTTTCACGCGGTATACATTAGGTTTGAAATTTGATGCGCGTTCTTATGTGCTTGGGCGGCAAAATGAAAAAAATGACAAGCATCCTGGGTTTTAAATTTCATTTATTCCATCCTATTCACATCTGGTCAAATAGTTTAACACGATGTCGATAGAAGTTCAAAATTTATCGCGTCTTGCTGCTGGGAAGATTGTGTAGTATTTGTTTGTCGAGGCATCCTTAACTTTAACTTATACTACAAAGTTGCATGTAATAGAGTAACTTGAGTTGTGATGCTTTAGTATGTGCGTGTATACTTTGTGTTTTTTGTTTAGTGAACAAGGCTTTTTATTATCTAATCATACAAGATACTATTTTGAACTGTCATGGTACCAAAGCGTTATTGGAGGTTTCTCACGATAAATAAATTGGAACCTATAAGTGTTTTAGATTTCGATGTCGTGTTTTAGAAACTTATCATTATGTTGTCGTTCTTTTTTCTTAAATATTATGAACCAATATAGCAGAAAAGCTTATAGGAATTTGTCCTTACATGTCTAGCAATCACACATGAGACTACTTGTTGGGCAGTGGGCACTCTATGGACACGTACCTAACATGTCAAAACATGCCCAACAAATAAGTAAAAGGAAAAATAATAAATACACTCGTCTATGTCCTTCGATAAGTACAACAAAAGTGTACAAGAAAGCTTAGAGATCATTCACGTAATATATGATGTGCATCGTAAAATTGCAAAGTAGATGACAAAAGGGCTTTTGTTGTTTTGACTTATTAGTCTTGCTATCGTTTGTTTGACTCATGGTCTTGATTATGACTTGGGAATATATACAGTATACAATTGGAGATTATACTAGATATTTGCTTCCTTTCATCAAAGAAGAGTTAAGTATGCATATCCTAGATTTTACTTATTCATTGTTGCTAAGGCTTATCAGTTATTATTAATGGACAGTACCTATCTGTTTTGTGTTCAAATTTTTCAAGAATTGTTGTGTTTTTATTTGTGTATTTGAGTTGCCATAGCTGCGTCTATGCAACATAAATATGAACGGAGAACACTAACTAATTTTGACTCGACTTTAATTTTGAGATTACTTGGTGGCAGCGGTTTTTACCAGAACTCAATAAAGAAAAGAGAAGAACATGCTCCAGAATAAAACTTATAACATCTTGTATTTTTGAAACTTAGCCTATGTTTGATCCCTCTTTTTTGGTTGAAAATGAGTTTTGTAATAGTGAATTTTTGGAGAATATGTAGTTAAAAAGTACTAAAAAGTTTTAAATTTACGCGCAAATTATTTTATTGAAAGAATGTGCAGTTGAAAATGAGTTTTGGAAAAAATGAGTTTTTAGATAATGGGGCTCAAATAGGGGCTTAAATTCCAATGACGTGTGCTGCAATCAATATCTCTTTTAGTTTTTCAGAATGTTGGGCTCTTTCCATTGATTTCTAATACAGATGCTTTCTGCCACTTGCTCGTAACAAGATTTGAATCAAGTTATTTTCTTTTGCTTCAAATGAAGCACGGACACTTCTACTAGGCCGACGTGTCCGTGTCCAACATGTCTTCAGTTGCGTCGGAAACCAGTATTCCTTGGACACTCCATGACATGGGTTTGAAAACCACATGCCATGTCCTATTATTTATAACTTTTTAAAATTTCTAACGTCCAAGGGATATTTTGTGGAGATTTCTTCCACAAATATTCGACATAGAATGTGCCGTGTCCCACATTAAAAGGTATAAACATAAAGATATTAAATATAAATTTCAAAATTTGAAGAATTAAAATTGATGTGTTCCCAATGTTTGTATCCTACTTTTTAGAAAAATAACTTGTTGCCGTGTCCGCATCATGTTGTGTCGCGTGTCCGTCTCTGTGCTTCTTAGGTTACTGAGTTTCTTAGATAGGATTGCAAATCAAATGGATTTTTCTCTTTTGGCTTGTAATTTGTGTTTTTGTTTGGCTCTATGTCAATGAATATTGGGCATGGATCCTCTAAAAAAGTGCAACATTGTCACAATGTAATGTTAAGAAAGGTTCCTATTGATATTCACAGTTCTTGAAAGAAATGGAAGGAAAACCAAATAGATCAGATGCTACCGGAAAAAAAACTTCCTTTTCAAAGAAGACATCCAAAAGGGTTTGGGATTCCATAGCAGCTTATACTGTTCAGTGTGAAAAATGCTCTAAATGGAGGTTCATTCCCACAAAGGAGAAGTACGAGGAGATACGAGAAAGGCTAGCAGAACAACCTTTCTTTTGTGAAACAGCACGTGAATGGCGTCCTGACTTAAGCTGTGATGATGAACCAGATGTTGTACGAGATGGAAGCTGGCGTTGGGCAATAGACAAGCCCAGTATTCCTCAATGTCCTCCTGGTTGGCAACGGATTTTACGAGTCAGAGCTAAAGGAGGCACTAAATTTGCTGATGTGTATGTCTGTGATGTCATTTATTGTTTGTTACTCCATTTATAATTACTTTAAAAGCTTTGAGCAAAAGAAACGTCATTCCGACTTCAATTGGGTCGTGTCATGTTTCTTAACAGGTATTATGTAACACCATCAAGCAAGCGATTACGATCAATGATGGAAGTTCAGAGGTACAATTCTTGATTGTCATCTCAAGCTTTGGCTCTTTATTCCCTAATTTTAAATGAATAAATAACTGCCAGAGATCTGGATTTTAGACTTTAGAATCTTTTATTTGCTTCTATTTATTGTAAAGTTTTTGGAATGTTTTATCTTTCAGTTACCTGAACGAACATCCAGAACTCCCAGGTTTAACAGCTTCTCAGTTCTCATTTCAAATCCCCTCACCTTTGGAGGAAAATTATGTACGGAAGCGTCATGCTCGTTCTGTTACTTTGCATGACATGAGTGACACTGTGATGCCAGGTTTGACATTTGATGCTGAAGTAATAAGATTTCTAACTAAATGAATATTTGCTTTTATAACATTTTTTGTTATTTGTTTCTTAGCTGCATTTTGTTCTACTTATTCAGATTCTAGTTAGGCTTGATAGGATTAATTTTATGTTGCAGTCGATCCCACATCTTGGGTCGTTTCAGACCAGAAGAGAGACCTGCACTTGGGAGGGGAGGGGAACTCTACTTCATATGTTGAGGCTCCTGCTCAAAGTTGAGGTATTTTTTTTTTCTCATTTACCAAAATATGCCTAAATTGTAACTATTGCCCATTGACAAATGATGTTCTCCTTCACTTTCTTCTCTTTAGTTTGAAGTCTGGAGAAACGGTGTGAGGTGAAACTTGAAGTGTTATTTCAAATTTTAGGAGTATCTTGGCAACTTTTCCCTTTGCATTTAGAATTGGAATTGGCATCTTACAGAATTCTTTGTAATTTATTCACCACACATTTTATTTCTTTAGAAAGTTTATAGTTGTATAATTTTCCAGTTTTCTGTATCATTTCTTCAAATATGAAAATATCTGCCAGATGATGAGTTTTTTAGTTTGCACCATCAGATTGTGTTTATCTAAAAAAGTTATATTTTTTTGCTTATACATGTTTAATTAGCGAAAATTTATGTATTTTGTATATTATTAGACATGAAAAGTATCAACTGAAGTATCAACTGAATCCGTAGGTGAAGGAGTTCATGTTCCTACCCTTTATTGGACATTGTATGGAGCTGCATTTGGCTTTACATTTGGTTCCTGTAGACTGGGGAAATTAATTATTAGAGCTATAAAAGAAAACACAGGCCAAAGTTTTTTACAACAGCAATAGTGCCTAGAAGTGGTTTTATAGATATTATCTTCACTATTTCTACTTTTGATGTAATCTAATTTGTATAGCGTGACCAATACATGTCTTCCTATAGATTCCCGAAAAGCTACCTAATTCTAGTGGAGACACAACTTGTTTGAATTAAGTTATAATATTTGCAATTGGTTTGTCACTCATGACATGCCATAGAATTTGAAAAAATATATTTGTTTGTAAATATGTCTCCCATACAGTAGTTAGTTTACATTTTTGCTTCGTTTTTCAATAATGAAATTACGATAATTGGAATATTAACGAGTTCTCATTGGCTTGAGAAAGTCTCAATATTAGCTTATAAAGGTCTTCGTTATCAAAAGAGGCCTGTGTAGTATGCCATGTGGCTAGAATCCCATGAACAAGATTAAAATTAAATTGATTGGCAAAAGATCCCAAAGATATTTTATTTGTATCATGGGACTAATAAATTTGCCCCAAGAAAGCTTTTATGCTGTATTGGTTTATTGATATGTGTTCGCACAGGTATCTTGATCTGCTTAATCTTTCTTGCATGACAGAGATGGTATTGGATTTGGGATATTTAGCAGGATAAAGGTCATCGGTAGTCTTACCGGTTCCTTTTAAGCATAGCATCTCTGATTTGGCATTTTATTCAATGGAGTAGCTTAATCTGTTGTGTAGGAATGTATCTTAATGCTTAGTCATAAACTTTATGCTCCAATTGTGAGCTTTTGTCACTGTACAGATTATTTGTTAGGACTGATGTTCAATCTTCTGATCTTTCGACTCGAATTGTGCATCATTTCCACCATATTTCAATGACGACAGCATTGCCGTGTTCACATTTTTGAGTTTTCATCCAAAATAGAATATGATTCAGCCTTTGCATTTCTTTTCTCTTTATCACTGGAAATTAAATTTAATATAGGCACTTATTCTACATACAGTAATAACTTTTGACGAATTGCTTCAATTTTCCGTCATTCTTCAGAACTAATGGATGTTTCCTCTTATGGTTTTAGGTTGGCGTGTTGATAATTCTTGTGAAGGCAGAACACGCTGACAATACATGCAGAAAAGTAGTTCAAAGAATATCCTGTAATATATCGGTCGATTCTGTAGTTTTCTGTTCTAAATGTTGCTCGTGTAAGGAAAACTATCCAAGTTCCTTCATCCTACTGTTTTAGTAATGATTTCTCGAGGACAATGAAATATTATTACAGATGATAATTTATGTTTTCTTCTTGTTCCAATGTTACTTTCATAACAAATCTTAGATTTTAATTTACGCAAAGAAATTTTTTCATTATATTCACTGTGAATCTGGATGGAATTGTTCACTTGTATACAAAAGATCTTCTCGGATGATTGTATATTTTGACAGTGGACAACACTGGGACTTTGAGATACAGGCATGACTAATTTTGATGCTCAGGAGTAGTGTATTTATTATTGTACTCTATTGGGGCTGGCTATCGGATTGATACTGTAAAGGCATACTTGAAACGGGTTGGGTTCAAGGAAATGGGTTTAGGTTTGTTTCCCGACTTGATTATGATATTGGGTGGATTGCATTTGTGCCTTGATATATGACCTTTGGACAAAGTGATCGCAATACTTTGGTATCAAAGTTCACGGTTTTGTCTCTTTTCAAGTCAATGTTAGAGCATTCTCGTGAAGTGAATGGATAAAGTAGGAGCACTTTGAAATCCAGGGTGAGTCCAAGGGAGTGAGCTCTCTTAAATTTTTCATTATATGTTAATTAATGCGGTATGAATCCCGGTGTAAAATCAAATAATCAAACCTTAACTCACTCGATGTTGCCACACGAACAATGCTACTGTTACAGAAAAAAATTTATGTAAAAATAACAGAACACACATGAGTGGGCCCCATTTTTTATAATAATATTTTATTTACATGAAACCCACCCCATGTGAGTATTTTGACATTTTTACGAATGAAATAGTTCTTGGTTGTATTATTTTTCAAAATTCTCTCTTTTCTCGTGCAAAATCCTTTCAAATTTCCGCTATAATAGACCTAATGATCCTATTGAGGCCTCTTCTTTCCTTAATTAATTGATTTTGTTGTTTCTTATTTTATTTTTTTAAAAAAAGAAAAGAAATGAAATGCATATATTGGTGGGTGCAGAGAGAACACTGGAATTCATAAAAAATTACGTCAATATTCTTCATGTTGATGTCAATTCTATTCTTTTATCGTTTAATTTGATTGCATATTCATATTTAAATTCCACTTCCAGACCATTCGATCATCACAATTTTCTGTGCTTTTTCCCTTTTTTTAATTTCATTACAACACAAATCTTATTCTGAATCAACACACAGACAAGGGAATTTCAACATTCAATTATAATCATCATTTATGTACGACTTTCCCTCTCAGCTTCACACCCAATACTCTCTCCATTTTCGCCAGCACAGCTTGGCTCGGCACAGCCTTCCCATTCTCATACTCTTGAACCACCTGTGGCCGCTCATTGATCAGCTTAGCCAGCTCGGCTTGGCTCATCTTCTTTGTGATCCGAGCCTTCTGTATTGCATGTCTTACCTCTACTGAGACTCGCTCCAGAGCCGCCGGCTCGGCTGCTTCATCCAGTTTCCTCGGGTTCAGGTCTGTCGCCACATGCTTCTTGTTCGACCCGGAGTCGAATTTTTTGATTGTTTGGACCTGACCTCCGGTTCGTAGAGCCTGGTTCACGGCCTTGGGGTCGCGAAGGTCCTGCGCTTTGGGCCGGGCCTTGTGGAGAACTACCGGCTCCCAGTCCTGCGCCATCGCCCCTGGATTTCTGTTCGGCATTTTCCTCAGTTGTGAGAAGATTTTATAGTAATGATAATCGCGCGATTGTAAAGAAATGAAGCTGAAATGTAACGACGACGATGACGATGAAGATGGTGGTGGTTGCATATATAGTGGAAAAGGAGTCGAGAAAGTTCGGATATTTTTCGTATTTATTTGAGTCTGGAAGGTTCCAATCAATTTGAGCTTGGCTCCCACGTCTTTATGACTGTCTAGAAAATTCATTTAAATGGTTGGAAAATAATTAGGGCACGATAAATGACATTAGGACTAAATTGATCTTCAATTAGAAGTATAAAATGTCTGGGGACTTAATTGCAAATGGGCTGAAAGTTAAGTTTAGGGACCAAAATGAGAAATAAGAAAAATAGAAACCCATTTGAGGTACGTTGAACAGACCACTTTGAGCTGGATGTATGGTCCCCACATTGGTCAGAATTAGGTGCACAGACTATGATTTGGGTTTCAACATCCACGTCAGTGTAGCAAGCTTCTTAAAAACGTTGATTGAACATCAAACGCTTTAAAAGTACAAAAATTAGTTATATTAAACCTCCGTTTATCTGCTATTATTCCAAAAAGTTATTTATTACAGTAAAATTATCCATCATACATTCACTCAATAAAATATTCTACACACCAACTAATAAAATTACTTTACTTTTCAACAACACATTCTTTGAAAAATACTATTTATTGCTATATTTTTCTCCTAATAATGGGAGACAAACACACATTTAAAAGATTTTAACGCTTATAGTCACCTAGATTGATATTATAACATTAGTAATGCTACACAACATTATTCTTTCTCTAAATTGGACGTCAAAATTGAACATTAATAGCAATATTATTTTTATTGTGTGTTTGGTACATATTAAATTGAGATAATGCATTTTTTTAAAATAGTGTGATGAGAAATATGTGGTTAAAAAAAATTATTGATGTGATAAAAAATATTATTTTATTGAAGAATGAGTGGATGAAAATGAGTAGAAGAATGAGAATGAAAAAAATAACGTGGCTCAAACATGGACTCATTTTATTGATATTAGATTTATATTTTTTCGACACTTTTTATAATTTCTAAGCTTTTTGCCCTTGTTTGGTTAAGCTAAAAAAATTAGATTAAAATTTTAGTTAAAGTTAATAATTAATTTTAACCACATATTTCATGAGATTTATAATTTTTTGATAATATATTTTATCAATTTTTATCAAAATCTATTAAAATTTTGATTTTTCGTCTAAACGAAATAGGGACTTCACAGTATTTATGGTTGTCCACTTCAAAAGAAGACCATGATTTATTGCTATCAATCCTTTCACAAAATCAGTAAAATGACCTTTAATTTGTCACAAGCCCTACTTCCTCAAAATCATCATACTTCTCATTTCCCAATTCCTTTTTCAAGATTCCCCCTTACATCCAATAAAATCAACCTCTCTTGTCCCACCACACAGTTCACAAGCCAACACCAAGACAAACCAATACTCTTTTCCCGCCAAAATTACCAACGATACATTCTCCATATTCTTCACCTACGCACTTGACTACTCTTAAGAGATATGAAGAACACTTCCAAAATAGTCATGGCTGCAACAATTGTAATGGCGGTTGGCGTTGCGTTAGTGTTGGGTCTAGTTTTGATACTACTAGCCGAGCTTTACTGTTCTCTCTTCTTGCGTAGACACTTCCGCAAGAACTCGTTTTCTATACACAAATCACGATTTTCCCCAACAAACGATCGCTCGACTCCCCAACAGAATGGCGTAGCTGCTGCTCAATCGTCTCTCAGTGGCTTTTATTCACAAGGGGTTCTTCAAGTTCCAAGAAGTATGCTGTTCCCTCCAAATTCTAACCTGGATTTAGAGAAGCAAAATTCACAAGAAATACAAGCAGAAGTTCAAGTACCCACTGATGCTCAAGTAGTTGGCCATCTATATTCTTCACAGAAACTTCAACATGAAGAGCAGTTTATATACATATCCAATCCAATTTATAACAATAGCAAGGTGGATACGCCATTTGTAACGCCTGATACGTCGCCTTCACGGCTAGACGAAAGAATTGAGTCTTGTGGGGAAGATGAAGAAGAAGATGAAACACCTCCATTAACACCAATGAAGAAACTTCCAGCTGAGGGATGTTCAGTTTCTTTGAGAGATGCTCGTTCTCTATGCACTACTGGTAGTGATTCGAATAGTAACAATGAATGTATTTCAACATCTTCTTTAGGATCTCCTTCTACTTCTCCTTCATGGTAAGTAGTTTATGTAGAAATCTGGCTGGTTTGGTTTTGTACTTTTGCTTTCTCGTTTGTTTTCAAGATGTGGATTTGGATGAAACAAGAGAATGAAAAACATTGATGCTAGACAACCAACTTCTTTTACGCGTGACTATGGCTCTTGTACCAAGGAGTGGTGGACCAAAGTCAAGCAAGAAAATTTTAGGATTATTTATTTATTTTACTTTCTTTTTTTTGAAGTTGGAAATTGCTTATCGACCATCATATCATAATTGATCATCGATGTAATTGTTATGCCGTCATGCTACATGTACATTATCATTTACATTTTTTTTACACTTTATCACGTGACAATACATCATTAAACAATTTAAATTTTACACAATTTTTTCACCCAATCAACACTTGACAATATTGACAATATCAACAATCGTGTTAATGAAAGGATGTACGAATGGCATTTTCCGTTGTTACGTGACACTAGAAAAGCAAAAACAATAAAATAAGAGTTATAAATGTCTTTAGATTAAGCTCTTGTTTGGACCCTTAAGGAAATGTATTTTGAAATAATAATTTTTTTTTTCAAGAATGTGTGATTAAAAAATAAGAGGGTTTTCGATTTACGTATAAAATTGTTTTATAAGGGAATGTGTGATTGAAAATAAGTTTTGAGAAAAATTGGGACAAAAAATAGATTAAAAGACGCGTTCTCAATTTTCACACTATTATGATACGTCTTATTAGTAAGTTGGCATGCAACTTATCCATTATGTAGAAGATGTGATGAAGTCCGACTCTCCACTAGGAAATCGTCACCAATTTTAGAGACGATAGGTGATAGAATGGTGAAATTTTAAACTAAATTGAAATTCCCTATCAAAACTAAGTTGAAGTTCAAAGACTCAAACGAGACAAATTAAATTTTGATCATCCCATTAAATTTTCGTCGAAAGTTCAATGATCACAAATAAACTTTCCCATAAGATTTATAAAATATGGCAGGCTCTCAAGGATGACCATATTTTCTTCCTGCATTACTCTTATATTGGCAAGGTGGTCCGAACCCCTATCTTCTTGCATTGAGTCTATGACACAAACAATGACAATTCTCAAAGAATAATGTTATCTAGTATCAGTGGTGCTAGAGTACCAATTTAGGTGACCACACTTCATATGTTCAACTAAATAAATCATATGAATTAATATTTAAGTAAATCTATTATTTAATATCATGCAATTGTCGTCTAAACCGATACTAATATTAATGAATATCATTACTCATTCTCAAACAATGCCTAAATTAGACTTTCAGTATGTTCGCCGTTTAATATAAAAAGGATTAAATTAATTGTATACACTTGATGAACATTAATTTTGACACTCCACATGTTGTCAAAATTTGTGTCGTTGATCGTTTAAATTATTATTATAATTAATGTGTACAAAGCTACCACTTTACAATAATGTAAAATTTAATGTCAATAAAAATGTACATATAGCAGGATTGATATAACAATAGCTTCCACGAAGTCCATTTCTATGCATTTGTCCGCTACGAAGAGGACGTCCTCGGGGCAGGTTTCTTAATGGGAGAATGAGCCCTTGAAAAGTTAAAACTAAAGGAACTTCAATACCAGACATAATTTAAGTTTTTGGCATCCGATGATTTGACTATAAAGTTCATAAAGTACAAGAGCGTGACAATATTTTACTAATTTTGATGATTTCTGATATGGTCTGGCTCTACTTCGTGACTAATTGCTCAAGGAGTTTGTCATCGATTTTTATATTCTGTAAGTATATCGATCGTAAAAAGTAATATAATGGATTAATAAGTTCGAAAATTGTTTTCACGAGAGCTACTATTTAATATATGGTTAAATTATCCCTAAATTTAATTTGATTGAAAATAAATAATAATGTTTGTAATTGATGTCTAAATTATTCCAACTAAATTAAATTATCTAATGTACACAATTTACCGAATTTGGGTTTTAAAAGTATAAATGTGGATGCTATGACTTACAATTTTATCTATGAATCCCTTTAATTCGTCAATCAAGATTCAATATTATTGTAGTATTTGATCGAATTTTTTTTGAAGTATTTAATTTATCATTTTTGAATTCTCATTGAATCTATTGAACTAATTCAATTTTATATCTCTATATGAATCAATCTTAGTTAAATGAAGTATTAGTTATAAGAATTTATCTAATAACTACAATAATTAGTGTATGTATCTCTACACATTATATCAAATTTTCGAATTTTACTATGTGATCCAAATCTAAAACTTATCTCTTGATTCGTAATAAATTCACAAGATCATCGAATAATTGGCTAAAGAATTCAAAACATTAAATCCATGAATAAAATTAATACATATGCATTTAAAGAACTAGAATTTTAAATAAAAGAAATAAAAGGATCACACTTATATTATACTATTTGCCCTAAGTATGAATTTAACTACTCATAATAATGAAAGAAACAGAAAAAGTATAGAGTTCATAATCGGGATTTTGAAATTTTGATCATGGAAAGAATTTGATTTTGTACCAAAAATCTTCTTCAACCTCAAAAGTTTTCAAATCATAGTTTTAGCTCTTTGATCTTGATGATTATGTGTTTCTCTCCCCGACATTGTGTGGAACTCCTTCAAAAGTGTCAAAAACTTGTATTTGTCCTCTTCTCCATGTTTGTATCGAATGTAAGGTTTTTATAGATTTCAAAATGGGCAAAAACGCATCCTAGATACACTCGACGGCACCTCGACTCCATGGGAGTGGCGTCGCGGAGCCGCGAAGACGGCGTGGTAGCGCCTTAAAAATCTATACTGCACTTTTTCTAGTATTTTTTTTCATAACTTTCTATTTGGATATCCAATTGAGACGATTCAAATTGAGTTGTAAAGATAACTCAAAGGGTAACTTTACTAAAAGTAACTATTTTCTAATTCGAACGTTTACTAAGTCAAAAATGGGTTTCAATCTACGATTGAAAATTGATTTGTGAAAATATTTTGATTATATTTCACTTCTTTTGATTTCTAATTGCATCCAATTGACCCCTAGCATTTTCGAATCTTCATCGTGAGCTGCGACACAACTTTTAAGTAATTACACTTCAATCCTCAAACTTTGAATTTTGTCAATTTTTCACATTTTTCTTTCAATTCTACTTTCTTTTAATCGAATTTCACCTAATATACGAAATATACAATAAATTAAGTCCATGTTTGACCCACTCAAATTTTCCATTGAAAATGGAATCTAAACATGTTTGATACACTTTTTTTTTTTTGACAATTCATTTTCTTGGTGTTGGCTTACACGCATCAATTTCCTTGTCTTTTATGAAAATGAAATCCCACCAATTTGGTTGAATTCCCACCAATTTGGTGGGATATCATTTTCCAGTTTTTATTTTTTTAATTTAATTTTTTTTTTTTGCAATGAAAACAAATTATATGGATAATTGTAAAAAAAATGTTTCCCTTTAATGGACAATTTTCATGGAAAACAAAGTCAAACGAATATCAAAAGATCCAAAATTTCAACATTTTTCATATAAAAAATTATACCAATCAAACATAATTAATCGACAATTCTCAGAAAAACAATTACGGGCAATTCAATTTCCTCTAATTCATTTTCTTTCCACCCAAATTCCACTATTGCAATCAAACGGATCCTAAGTTATAATTGATCAAAAGAACTATTAAATGTATATATTTTTAAGTCTAAATAAGTGTATAAAATACACATCAGAGTTGCTTTGTAATATTTAGCTTAGAAAACTTTCATGGCCAAGTATTTTTTTTAGTGTTCGTTCGTTTGGTTTCTGTTTTTTATTTCTACTTATTGTACAAGAGTTTCACGAGTAAGCTACTTAAGCTATTTTTTAAAAAAAGTTCTTCTATTCAGATAAAATATTTTCAAAAAATTCTTCAAACCTGTACGAAAGCATTCTTTCAATTTTAAAAGCAGTTTTTAACGTTTTAAGAATCCTGCCAAATGAGTCTCTAGAGAGTTAACAATTTGGTGTATGACCTACATTGAGTCAATATTTGTATAGATCAGCGGACTAATTTTCTGTCGGGAACACATGTTCGTATTATACTTGATTGTTTAAGGTTAATTCAAACAAATGACAATTTATAGCCTAAATTGATACAGCTAAACTTGATAAAATGGGAGTAGAAAAGTCTAGAACTTGCGCCTTATTCTTATAAATTCTCTAGTTTAGCAATTGAGTTTCGGACTAATGGGGCATCCAAGCTTTAGGAAAGGAAAGGGAGGAAGATGAAACATTTTCCGTTTTCTTCTTTAGTTTATTTAAGTCAAAGGATAAATTCATCCTTTTGCACAACATTATTATATATTTTTAGACGTAAATCGCTTTAAGGACAAAATGTGCCAATTAAAGACAAAGAGTAACATTTCTAGCTAATGTTTGCCCTATTAAACAATTAATTTAGAGATGATGAATAATTACAAAAACCTAACATATTCTTAAAAAACAAATTTTTAGATTGTATTTGAGGAAAAATAGTTTAAATATTTATAAAAATAAGAAAAAATGGCTCAATGCTCGATGTACAACCTTGCTGTACATCATGGTTGACAGTCCCCTCACATAGGGGGTGAGCCCACAATTTTAAAAAAGTGAGCCCCATCCCCTATGTGAGGGAGCTGTGAAACTGCATGTACAATAACATTTTTTCAAAACTAATTTTTATTGTACACTTTTATGTACAATAAGTTTGACACTCCACTCACGTGAGGGAGGTGACCCACATCCAAATAAAATAATATGCCCCCTATTGTAAGGAGGGTAGTGAACCCGTGTAATGCGACTCATGCTTGATGTACATTTTTTTCCAATGATAATAACCTTAAAAAATTAACAATAAAACAGAACCGTATCATTTTCTCATTGACTCTTGCAAATTCCAATGTATCCATTATTTCAGTACAGAGAAATGAGAATGTCCCCTCTAAAAGCAAGCCTAAAACCAAAACTTGCAGTCTCTGCTGCAAAACTGAAAAAAGTTGTACTGTATTTTCAACAAGTTTTACAGAAATCTACCAAGGGACAGAGTAGTACAAAACCAGGTGTAAACTGCTATTGAATGATTCTGGATTTCATAATATCAACCAGCAGTGACTCCAATGTTAGATCTATCTTTATTTTAAAATTTCTAACCAAAGGAAAATGGAAGGCTTTCGGGCTCCTATTTCTTGTTTTCTGTCCATTTCTGGAGGGGATGTAATCAATTTTGTCCAAGTATATCATCTTGGGATTTAATCACTTCTTCATAGAAGGTGCTCGATAATGATTTTTGTCGACCGCTGCACTGGTTGTGGATAGACTGTTCTGCGGTGTGCAAATGTGGCAAGTCCCGTAGACATTCTTGGATGGGATGAGTGGAGGTTAATTTAGCTGCACCAAGTGCTATATGGAATTGCTCGTGATCATATGACTTCATAAACATCAATTCACCATTTTGGCCTTCAGGAAATCCAGTGCATCGCAACAGCATCTGCTGCACTTCATCCTTGACTCTCTGGAATTCGAAATCAAAGATCGTATGAGCGTTGTATAAAGATTTCAAGTCGCAATGTTAAGAAATCATAGGATAGCATGCCAAAGAGTGAAAGAAATCAAGATGATCAGTTGGATTCCCACACTTGCAGCTATGGTAAATTCTTTCCACCTCAAGGATTTCTTCGATCCCCACATGGTGAATCCCCAGCCCCACACCTCACACAATCCCCATACAGAGGTTACCATAAAAATCAGCAGAAAGAATGAACACCCAAACAAAGAAGACACAATCAGAAAAATGATACTTCATTGGTAATGTGACTTAGAGGCCATGACAAGGATCACATAAAAATCTAAGTTCGAATCAAAATTTCTCTTATTAATCATCTCGAAATTGAAATACAAACGAACCATATCTTTCTTGTCCATTCAAAAGACACTCTGTGGGGGTGTCCTACTAACAATATAAAGCCTGTCTAATTTTCTGTAATATATTCTCTACTTTTAAAGCAAGGTGTTATCACTCATCATCGAATGATAAAATTTCCCAAGTTCTTAATGTTAAAATGGAGACAGTGTTAAACATACAGAGGAACTCCCCAAATTTGTGCTTGGAAAGGTAATACAACTTCTGAAAAAAACGTAAAACGAAGTACTGAATAGACACCTGATAAATTTTAAGTGAAAAGCCTTCAGAAAATGCTGAGATCACATTGATGAAGATAAAGATTGAAAAGAATTTCATTATCATTCCATTAAACGAATTGCTAAGGAACAGCATTTTAGTTGCTAGCATGCAACTACAGACTCCTATCCTTTTCATTTGATTTTGGTATTACTATTCGTAGCTTAGCCTTTGTCAGTCACACAAAATCATAGCATCCAGCACTGAAAAGCCTCCTTAACGCCCAACAAAATGCTTCGACAAACACCCAATGATACTAAGAACATAAGTTAGTTGTTTCAAAAGCATAAATTCCAATGATAACATGGAAACAAATTCCATCGCAATGCAATTGAAAAGAGACTCCAAATCCAACACATTTAACGATTTTTTTCCATGTAATAGAAAAAAATACCACAAGTTTCTCAACTAACCTGCAATAACTTCAAATCGAACTTGGGGAGCCCAATTTCCCCAACTGTAAGCGACCCAAAAAAGTTCCCCAACAATGCAGCCTCAGGCACCCCCAATCCCTGCACAAGCCCCGCAACAAGTCCTCCAAGAAAACTATCTCCAGCGCCTGTGGGATCAACCTGAATAGTTGGAAAAGGAGCAATCTGCTGCGCCTTGTCCTTCTCATACAACGTGCACCCTTCCTTCCCGTTGGTTACCACCAAGCAACAATACTTCCTTACCTCTTCTACATCCACATAAGGCGCCTCATCAGTCGACGCCTTCAAGAACCTGATCCGAGGTAGCAATCGATAGAACCCGGTTTCTCTCAAATCAACATGCATCACAGTTCCATCGACCGAATCAAAAACCCGAATCAAAGCCTGGATGTCCACAAATACTATATCACAAACATCAAGCATTTTCTCTAATGTTTCCGGCAAGATTTCCCCGCCCACACCGACGGCCAACCCGAAGCTGAAATGTGAGTTTGGGAGATCATCAGGAGTTATCGGGTCGCAGGCACAGACCCGTTTCAGGATCCGATCATCCCGTTTGATATCAGAGGAAAAATGGGCATGAAAGACTGTGGTTTTTGATGACGGGCAAATTGATGGCGGGTGGATGACAGGGTAGGAAAAATCGATACCCACCTTAGAGACGTAAGTGGAGGAGATGGAAAACCCATCAACGACGCCGGAGATAAAGGAGGCGGCGCCACCCAGTGACTCTCCTATCACGGAGTCGTCTTTAATCAAAACGTCGTGGCAATAATTACCCACAATTAGGCATGACGGGCCTCTATTTTCTATCATTGTGTCAAAGGGATGCAGCTGTATCGTTTCCCTCTTTTCGTGGGTGGTCTAGGAATGGAATGGGTAGTAGATGGGAAGAAAGTCAAAATGGGGGTTTTGGTAACACTTGTATTCGTGTATGCTGAGCGTGAAAGGAATTGGAACGCGCGGCAGCACAGGAATTATCTGTACATGTAATGGCACAGACGTGTGTGTTACGCAGAGGGGAATCTGTGCTTTTGAAAAGAGTGGAAGAAGAAAATGCGTTTGCTGTTCGTTCATACATTCAACTGCGAATATGATTAAAGCAGTAGATTCTGAGGGATGTAATTTGTAAAGATGAAGAAAACTAGAGGGTTTTATTGCATCTCGCCAATTTTCAAAAGCTAATTTTTATTCGAAAATTAATTTTTT
>CAIGRB010070401.1:0-34680 GCA_903798255.1 Fraxinus quadrangulata | reverse complement strand
TAGAATTTGATTGTGACCCGAATTTCTTTTTGAAGTAAACACGTCAACAAGAATTTAGTTTGGAATGTTATTGAAGTTTTATATCAAGTTGAAGTTCTACTTTGGAAGTTCATTGGGAGTTGAAAATTGGTATTGAATTTGAAAAAGAGCCTGGGATGAAGAAAATAATTTGGAACTAAAAGAAAAAAAAATGGACAGAATGCCCAGCTCCATAGGGCGCCATAGTTCGTTTTTCTACCTCTAGCAGGGCAGGCACTACTACGCTCGAAAGTGGCGCTGACCTGTTCTGGATTTTTCGTGTTTTTCTCTCATTTTTCCTTTCGGACTCAATTTTTTGGCATCATATTTTATCAACAACTCTACTATAAGGGTTTGGATGTTCCCTACATATTTTCTATAAATATTAGGCTTTTCTATACAATTTTAATTTTTAAGTGTAAGAATAGTGTGAGAAAAATGATTACTAGCTTTTAGGATCATTGTAAGATTTATCTATTTTCATTATTTGTGGTGCAATAAAATATCATAATTCATCAACCATATTTCTTATCTTCTTTTATTCTTTTACTTGTGATCAAATACTTCATTATTGTGCCATATAACTTTAACATCTCAATTTGATGGTTGGTTTCATATCAAGTGGTATCGAGCGACACGTGATCTTTGAATTCCCAATAACTGATATCATATATTGTAGGCATAATTAACACAACATTCATCGACTATCGAATAAATTCCACCACACCTATATCATTGCCGAATCAATGGAAGTATACAAATTTATAGACCCATAACACATCATCTTCCAAATTTCAATAAGCTACAAATTTCAACAATTGCATTTAATAAGCTATAAATTTCAAGATTCTACCTCTCAAATTATTCAAATAATATTCTAATTGATTGCCAAAATAACATAAGATAAATAATATTTCTTGAAAAATGCATAATGAAGAGCCCAAATAAATAATATTATTGAAGTGTATAAAAAATATAGTCTTTAAATTTAAAGATGCTCTATGTTATACATAAAATACTCTTATAAAGAATAATGCTATTTAACTCTATTAGAGTTATAATTCTAGTTTGTGTGATTAGGTGATAAAATAAATAAAAGATGAAATTAAATGGTTCATTTAATTGTACTTATCAATTAATGTCATAGAGGCTGTGTTTATAACTTTAATGAGGCTAAATAACATTACTCATTTATAAATAGGAAGTCTTTTGAAAATGCTCTTAGAGCATCTTCAAGCACTCTATTCTTAAATATCACATTTTACAATTTAGAGAACATATATAAATTTAGAGAGTAATTTTTAAAAATTATTTTAACAACTTCTTTATCTTTGAAATTTAATTTTACTACTCTCAATATGTATTTATTATTCTTCCTTATTTTAAATTTTTACCAACTTCCCTCCAAATTATTATATTATTTCTTTCCATTTTCTTTGTGTATACTATTGAACTGGGTTACTATATGAATTATTGAAAATTGAAATATTTTGAATGTATTTAATTATAGAGAATGGATCGGACTTTCCAAATTTGAAAAATCAAATTCACCCTCTGATTTAAAATGTTAATTTGAAGAGTCTATTTAATTATAATTTTTAGAATTGACTCTTTAAAATAAAGAGCATTTTACTTTTAAAAAACCTCTTGAAGATGCTTTTAGTCATCACTGATAAAAATCAAAAGTGTTTATCCCCCTGTTGTTTGATGTAGATTAAAATTAGAGTTTTAGTAGAATTTTGTAAAAGTTGATGAAATGTATGATTAAAATTAATTGTTGATTTTGACTTAAAATTAAAATCAAATTTTAATCAAAACCAAACAAGGCTAAACGTCTATTAGTTTTTCACAATGACTACTTGGTAGTGCCATATTATTTTCTAAGTCCATAAAAGTTAGCGGTCGAGGAAACTATAAAAATAGAGTCGTCATTAATTACTGAAAATTCTTTCAATCATTATATGATGGATTTTTTATTTTTAGTATTACATTGTTTTCTTTGTAATGTATCATAAATTTGAGAGGAGAGACAAGAAATTTAGAAAGAAGAAAATTTCTAATTCAATAATAAAGATGTATTGAATTGTAAAACTTAAAAATCCTATTTTCATTATTCCTTGACTAAGCCCCTTCCTTAGAATCTATGTTAGAATCTTACTAAGAGCACAATAAACTCGTTTGGAAGTATATCAGTGATATACTGCATTTGGCACCCAAAATTGCCACTTGCATCGCTTTTGTTTTTGACAATGTCTAGAGGGAGAATAATTTTAAGCCTTTATTTTGCTTAAGTTCTTATTCTTTGTGCCTAAGCTTAATTAAGCTCTTATTTTAGTGCCAAACATAGATTAGATGCTCATTTGCTGTCCTAAAATAAGTACGGACGATACCATTTCCAGACATAAAAGGCACATTGTCATCCCTTTTCCACTATTACATATGTAGTATATATGTTAAATCTCGTAAGATTAATGATATTTTAGATCTTAGAGACTTGCTTCAATTTTAAGTTATGCTTCTCTATCTTTGCAGAAAAAAATATTCCATTTACTCTAGGGTTCATGTATTTGAACAGAACAAAGATACTTTCTTAATGGGAATTCATATTCTTTATTCTCAATTATTAAATAAATTTAGTCTGGCATGTATGAGATTCAAGGCAGTTTACTATTGAGGAATATTGATAATAAGGGGTTCTTAGAATTTATCCCACGTAGACTTTGTAAAGAACGAGCCAAATAGAGTGGGACAAATTTTTTCTTTATTCTTTGCAAATCTATTGAACATTACATGCCAAACTCTGAGCTAGAAATTTCATTAGAATTTACGGAGAACATTAGAAGTAAATTTGACGGTCCTCGCAACATTTTCTAGCCGTATACAAGATACTAGATCAAGATGTTCAAAGCGAAGAGTCAATGATAGGAGGATTAAATAATTGTTTAACCCTTCTTTTCCCTCCTCTCGAAGTTTTGGAATTTCATTCACTCTCTATGTCTGTTCGCATAGGATTTGATCTCTTCCAAATTTAAAATGAAACACTAAAATAGAAATTTCATTACAATTTGATGAGGAAGAGAGAGAGATTAACCATTTAGAGCTTGTTTAAAAGAATTTTTTCTTTTAAAAAAAAAATGTGTGGTTAAAAAGTAGGAAAATGGTCATATGGGGATATTTGAAAAATAACTTTATTTAAGAATGTGTAGTTGAAAATAAATGTGAGAAAAACGTTTTTCAAATAATCAATTTAAAATAAGGGCTTAATTAATTATGTGAAGCTTGATATTAATTAGTCAATGCACAAACATNATTAATTATGTGAAGCTTGATATTAATTAGTCAATGCACAAACATTTTTAATAAGATTTAAACATTGAAGGAGAATATGTCAAAAGGATAAATTAATACGTATAAAACATTGTGTGTGTAATTGTAGGTACAATTTCACTTTCTCATTATCTTGTCTCTCCCGAAAAACAAATAATAAGTTGGACCAATTGGTATTCACAATTCACAAGTTAACATTAAATTATAATCCACCATTAATTAACAATCCCATGCCTGAATTTGAATAAATAAAGAATGCAAATTAAAAAATATATATATTTTATTTGTTTATTGATACCATTTCTTGATTTAAAAGACAACATGACAAACCCACCAAACGTTGACCAAATAATTCAATTAAATATCTTTTTTTTTTCTATAATTAATTTTATTCAAACTCAAACTTAGGTCATCCAAATGTCGTCCTCACAAGTAAAATTAAATATATAATTCAAAAGTGTATCCTTATCATTTTGTGAAGACTATACTTCTCCTATTCGATACTCATGATTAACCAATATGAAATAAATTTCTTTTAGTTTTTAGCTTAATTGACATAAACTTTAGACAATGGGATTACAACACCAAAACATTATGACTTTATACTTTATTTAAATTGATTTTTGTAAATTATCAGTTTACTTACTAAGACAATTTCCACCGTTGGATAAATAATAAATTTAAACCGGATTAAATAGTATGATTAAAATTCTTAAGCATCTTTTTGGAACATTCGTCCAAGAGTTAGCTGATAGAATTAATTATGTGTTGACTTAATTGATAAATGCCAAATTTAAGCACTTTCAACTGTAAACTTATAATTAGAGTCTTTGACTTTGTAATTTTTGACAAAATAATTATTCAAATTTAAAATTATTATTTATAGTGACCGTCATGATATATTTACATTCGTCAATGAAATTGTTAATGACAAAATTTCAGAACGGTCGTTATACGGAGGTAATTTAATTTCGATAACCTTTGGTATGATAACAACTCAGTAACTACATTTTGATGGGAGTTAGCTAGCTAATTGACTTGAAATTATGTACACTTGAGTTGAATTCACACCTAGCTAGCTTGACATGTGTAATTTTAATATAATGTCTAAGAATCACAAAATTAATTTACCTGGATGTAACGACATGCAAATATTACAATTAACGTAACTTAATCAGTCAAATCACGCTATTGTTACGATTTAACTATCTTGCTCTTAACTTTCATCGTCATTCGACCGATTAAATTAAACAGTGAACATTATAGACGAATATAACAAGAAAATGTAAAATGGTAAGATACATAGTGTGTAACTATCTTTAATATCTCAAGGGTGGTGTACTTTGAGTGTCCCTCCTAACTATGTAACTTAACCTAGTTCCACGCAGTAACAAGATTTCTTTTACACAGACCAATAAAATAATTGAGTAACTTACAAGTCATAACTAGGGAAATTGAAATGAACGAAAAATTATTAATAAAATAGATTGACGTTAACTTAGATTAGAATATATTTTATTATACTCAATGATCCCTCTCGCTTCCTGCTAGGTATCAATGACCTATATTTTGGCTTTTATAGCTTTGTTTCTATCGGGTGGCTGGCTTATTACGTACTAATTATTATTGTATTAGTCAAGTTACACTTTATATCTTTAGAGTAAATAACAAAACAAAATCTCTTTTGTATTACATATTTCAAATTCCATAAACTTAAATTGAATTTTATTTTAGATGGGACGATATTCTTAACTCATGAAATCTATTACTTATCAGTGATCACACACGCTTGCAGATTTCTCTCGATCAACCATCAAGATGACACTCAATAACTGTAGTTGTGGGTGATAGTTAACTAATAGTCTCGTAATCATTTGTATGTGCATCATAGTCGTATGTATTACATTATGATATTTTTTCATAAGAAAACATTATCATAACAAGTAATAAAGTAGTAAGTAGAGTATGATCTCACGAGTATTCGTCATTGATTATATTTTTTAAAACTAAATTTAACAAAACACTCACGATTAATATTGGGGTTTTGAATTTGATTTTCCAATTTAACAACTAAATTATGCAATTTAGTACTAACGAAGAAAGCATATATTGGGGTAGGAATCAATTAAGGAAATAGAAATCTCTAACTTAACCTCACTCATGTTCAATTTATATTTTGGTTTCAATTATTTTGTTGCCAATCATTGAAATCAAGATAAAATTTTAACAATCATATATCAAGCTGTACTAGTTAATCTATCTCTGCATATCAAACTTTTCTCTCTCGATTTTTAATTTGATAAAAGTGATACATTAGAACATAGGACAACCCCATATAATAAATAAATAAATAAAATCTCAATTTAACAATAAATTCATGAAACGTAAGAGTATTCTAACATGCAATCTCTCAAAAGAGGTAACAAATATTATGTAATTTAACTCGTTAACAAACATGAAAATAAATCTAGCATGCAAATTCAACACAATTTATAGAAGAAAGTTCCAAAATAATGAATAAAAATGTGAGTTGAAGTCAATTAGCATATTGTTCGTCCTAATAAATAATCTAGTCAAAAAATATGGTGAAGAAAACAAAACCAGAAGAAATTGACATGGGCATTAAATGTTTATTTTATGAACAAGGAGATGTAAGACTCTTCAACAATTATCTTGAATCCCAAGAAATCCCGAAATCTTCAAGTTTGAGTCTCCAATTATTCATTAGAACCTCTCTTCGATTTCTTCCCAAAAAAATGATTTTTTATGTTTTGATTTGATCTCCAGGATATGGTAATGTATGTGGTATGTCAATATGAGGGTTTTCTAATTTATACTAGCTTAAAAAAATCTCAAAATCGTGCTGGAAAAGGCCAAAAATCCTAAAAAATAATTTTTCAAAATGGACCCTCAATATACATAGCAGGGATGGCGCCTATCATTGATTGGAGACCCGATGGATGGGAGTCCCCCCAATAGAGCGAAATCACTCCTACATTCGACTTGCCGGTTGCTCACTTTTGAAGGTATCTATGGGGTTCCTTTACCATAATCATTGTTAACTACATACATCAATGTCTCCCCCACTAAGTAGGCAGACGACAGCTCGTAGCCCCTCTCTCCCCCATCTCCAGGATCTGCCCAAGGGGTTGACACCAAGTGAAGTTCTTCAATTGCAATCTGACTTTGAATCCCCATAACTTTTGATTCGCAATTCTGAATTATGATTTGATCTTAGTGTTTGATTTTAATTTCGATTATCTTTTCAATTGTATATCATTTGCAATGTGAAAGTATTTGTACCAAACTTTGTGCTCTAATTCTTTCACATCCTCTTCATATAGGCTCCTTGTTTCGCTTCTTCGATCTTCTGCTGTTTGATCCATCACTTCACATCTTCATTATTACTTCCAACCATCTCAGTACATCTAATAATGCTATTTATCATCATAATGATAAATCATCGATGATGTGACGTCCATGTGGAATAATACGATTGGACGGTTCAATTTATATGAGAGAGAATGTGATGAGAGATAGAGAGGAATGTGAATGATAATGAGTTGTGATATCATCGATGATTTTTTTTATCATGATGATAAATAGCATTATTCTAGTTCATCTGAATCTACATTTCCTCGTGTACAAAGCTCATTACTCAAATATTTCATCTTTTGGTCATTTTATCGCCCAATTCTCTTTATGTTTGCTTGATTCAATTCCAAGTTGTGGTTTAACCTATAAACACAATACAATAATATAAATAGAAATTAGGTAATTAGCACATAACGTTCTAACATTTCATTGTTATCGTGGAAAACGTCATTACATTTCTTTTTTTTTTTTTACATTTTTACCCTTATTTCAACTTTTCACTTTGCACAAGGTTTTTTTTTAAAATCCATTTTCTCAATAAAAATTGTGAAATGACGAATATACCATTCCATTTAAATAAAATAAAAAGAAAAAGAAAAAAAACTAATTGCAAACATTGTACTAATTTTTTTTTTTTTTGAAAAATGTAAATGAGTCTCAAATAAATTATTAAAAAGGTAATTAGTATATAATGTCCATACCTTTTATTTGATTTTTTTACATTTTCACCCTTAATTACACATTTGATAGCATAAACCATCATTTCTTTCTATTTTCATCCAATTTCTCAATAAAAAGTTATGAAATGACGAATATACCCTCTTATTTAAATAAAAAAGTTAAAGAGTTAATTGTAATTATAGTCCCAATTTTTTAAATAGTGCAAACGAGTCCCCAATAAATTATTTAAAAAATTAATTTTTTTTAAAAAAAGTGCAAACGTGTCCCAATTAAATTTATTTATAAAAAAGTGCAAACGAGTCCCAAATCAATTATTAAAAAATTAGAAATTAAATTTTTTTTATTCAAATATGAGGGTATATTCATTATTTCACAGTTTTTTATTGAGAAATTGAATGAAAATGGATAGAAATGATGGTTTGCACAATCAAATATGTAATTAATGGAGAAAATGTCAAAAAAATGAAAGGTATGAACATTTTTCACAATAAAGGTGAAAGATAGGGACATTATGTATTAATTACCCCTTTAATAATTTATTTGAGCCTCATTTACACATTTAAAAAAAAAAACTTGGGTCTATGGTTACAATTACTTTTTTTTTCTTTTTATTTTATTTATAAAAAAAAGGCATATTCGTTATTTCACAACAATAGCATTCCCCTAAATCTTTACCATGTTGTTAACGTCTATTATCCACGATGAAAGATGACCGTACAAACCAGCAATAACTAGAGATAAAACAAGAAAAGGTGAGGTATAAAATAGTAAGATAAAGTTATGTTTCTTTCACTATCAATGGTGGACTCATAGTTTTCTTCCTATCTAGGTTGCTTAACCTAGTTCCCCAACATCGCCTGCACTGTAACAAGATTTCTTTTACATGGGCCAATGAAGCTCATTGAAGTCATAACTATTGGAATTGAAATCAACGAAAAATTATTAATCAAAAAGATTAACGTTAATTTCAATGAGAAAATATTATATCATACAATGATCCCTTTTGCTTTCTACTAGGTAGCAATGACCTTCTTCTTTTCTGTCTTTTTTTTTTTTTTTTTAATGGCAATGACTTATATTTTGATTTAAATAATATTATTTATCTAGTTTAGAGGATAATCCATTTATGTGACAACGTATGATTATCATATTGTCCTCTGTGTGAGCACGTGTGCATTTAATTTAACTGAAAAATGTAGTAATAATTCTACATCGTATAAATCAATGATTATCTAAATTTTAGTGAATACCATTACTCTTTTGGCTTTATAGCTTTATAACTATCTGGTGGCCAGATATTGTCTTAGTACTAAAGAGTGTGATTTGTCATCACTAAGACCAACATCATGTCCAGATGACATTGAATTATAGGTTCGATAATACGATCTTACATCCCTATTTAATTGAATTTATCATTTAATGTGACTATGTTGACGGTATGATAAAAAAAAAAAAAAATTATTACAATCAAGTTTTGGAGCACCTTCTTGGATAGTTCTTATACATAACTAACCGTGGTCAAAAAATGTGTTAGAATACAATTGACCATATTCATGAAGACTATGAGGAAGCTATGGGTTTTCAGAATTTGATATTCAGTTAGAAATTTATACTCTCTCTCAAGTAAGCAATCCAAAAGTGATTCAAACCAGATGAAACACTTTTTTACGAATAGTCATGGTAAGGAGCATAAAATATAGTTATTGAAACTTTCATTGGCCCAATATCCCGGCCCAAACTTTATCCCTATCCAAATTTAGCAAAACCCAGAATAATCCAGGACAAAATCGGCATTCCCTACTGCGACAGCTCCACCACCTCCTAACGGCTCCCGCCCGAGAAGTGAGTAATGGTTCCCTCATCTTATCTTTCCAAAAGTCATGCTAATATCTATACGTTGTATCAACAATATTTTTCACAATCGTATGCTGGCAAAATCCCAAATAATTCTTGATTTTTTTTCCTGGATTAGTGTTTGATCTGAATTATTCGTGTGGAATTGAAAATGGGTACCGGCGCTTTTATCTGTACGTGTTTTTTAAACGTGTGTGTGTGTGTGTGTGTGTGAGTAAGTGGCGTTTTTTCAAAGATTTCAACTTGTTAGATTGTTTGTTGAGAACCTTCAATTTTGCGTCTTTAGTCAGTAAATTAGGTGTGGGTCATATTCACTTTTTTCCTACATGTTATTGAAAGTAGAAACCTGTGCCTAAAATCAGTCGAAAACATTATAAATTTAAGTGAATGGTAAAATAGAATCACTGCAATTATAGATTTAGATTACATTTGTTAAGATATTTGGCTGTTTGACAGTTTCTGAGCCGTAATATTTTGGCTCTTTGTAATCACCCCTTCCTTGCCCTTCGCAATTGTTTGGCAGACTCTTCAATTCTGTGAAGATATGAGATGGATAACTTATACTTTTGTAATTGTATTTGTTATTTATGAATTTAATTTATGAATTGGAAATTAGATTTGTATTTTGTTAATCGAATTTCCATCAGAAAATAGTGATTATGAATAAATGCATTTAAAATGGAATTTTAGTTCTGCCATGAGAAATCAGAGACTGAGGAACCTCCATTGAAGAACACGCAGCGAGTTCAATGGCTGCCC
Organism: Fraxinus quadrangulata; assembly: GCA_903798255.1. NCBI lineage: Eukaryota > Viridiplantae > Streptophyta > Magnoliopsida > Lamiales > Oleaceae > Fraxinus > Fraxinus quadrangulata. The sequence goes on along the minus strand of CAIGRB010070401.1, from coordinate 24,666 downwards.
TTAAAGAACTACAGCAAGACCTCTAGAATAAAGCAAATGATCTTAGCAAACTTGAAAAGGGCATGTTTTTCCCTCAGTCTCCTACCCTTCAGTAAAACCTAACACGTACTACACACTCACTGTGTGTTTTGGTTTGGATGTAAGCATGTAGCTACGTTGGATTATTTGTTATCATTGTGAATTAAGTGTTAGTTGCTATACTAATTGTGCAGATATAGCTAAGAATCACCAAATTTGAAAGAAGTATACTATTCAGCTTGGAGGAAATGAGCTTGTGCTAAAGGTTCTCCCTTGCCTGCTTTCTGTGTATGTTATTTTGATTTTGTTTGTTCAATGTATTTAATTCGCATATTTGGTGGATTGCATTTGAAGGAATTGGATCTGTTAAATGAGGATATGAATGTTTAAAAGTTAATCGGGCCAGCGCTAGTCAAACAGGACTTGGCCGAGGCCAATGCCAACATTCGTAAGCGAACTGATTACATCTCTGCTGAATTGTATGTTCTTTTCTAATTCATGAATTTGTGTGTGGTTTACTTGTGGCTTTTTATTAATTTATTTATTCTGGCTGCTTACATCAACTCAGAAAACTTTTTTTTGGCCTTGGGGATACATCTTTGTCCTATTTTGATTAAGACTGTTTCATGTCTGTTCCTTGCAGTTCCTTTTTTTTTTTTTTTGGAACCACAGTTCCTTGCAATTTGTTATTTGGTTATTGACTTTTTTGAAGGATGACTCCTCTCGAGAGTGGAGATGTAGGAGTGTGTGCATAGCTATCAAGAGAATGGGGTTGAAACAGGAACTAAATTCTCGTGTTTAGTGCTAATAAAATCCATGTTCAAGTTCCTTATGAATATGGACTTTAAAATTATTTGCACTTCCTAAGGGACATGCAAATCTTCCCTCTCGGTCCCTAGACTTTCCAATATACTTAACAAGGTCCTATATGAAAGTTCAAGTTATTAAATTGATAATCTTCTCATACACCATCATCTCCATAGTTGCAATAATCTCTGTAACGTTTTGAAAAATTATATTCAAACGCTTATTTTATCGTGGGGCTGGTCAAGGATGGGTCAGAAGAGTTCTAATGACTTATGGCTCCTTCAAATTTTCTCTTCTCTCCGCGTTGCATTTTTTTCTTCTTTTCTTTACTCCCTTTCAGTGCCAAGTAATTCTCAGCAATCCACAGTAGCAAACTGTCTTTTTGTCCTTCACTTACTGTGAGATGGATTCCAGAAATGCTCTTTTCTTATAAGATAGCTCTTGTTGCTTTACAAAGTAGTTGGATAAATTATTTGATTAATTATATGTTCTTTTCTTTTAAATTTCCCGATAATGAGAATACTATCTCTTCTTCCCTTTATATATTCTTTTCTCTAAACAAATTTTCATTTTCTGGTAAAATGTGTTTTGTAATTTGATATTATTGTTCATTCATACACTGAAATCACTGGGTAATTATAGATGTCAGTAAACAATGTAAACTGGGAATCCTTTGAATGATTTCTTGAGGACAGATAACTGTTGGTTGCTAAACATCCATAGTTTAAATTGATAATTAATTTCTTCTTTGATGCCATTTTTCTCTTTACATCTTATTATTATTTCTTTTACAATTTCCAGTTAAATGTCTAATTTGTACACTAGGAAGCGTTTGGACAGTACACTTAATGATTAGAGGAAAAACAAAACAGCAAGAAAGAAACGGTTCGTGTCTTTCCCCTTCTATTAATGTATTCTCTCAATCGAAATAATTTTTTTGAAAAAAATTATAATGAGAGCATATTTGTCAAATCTTACAAGTAATAGGTCAAATTTACTTAATAGGCTCACTTATAGGTAACTGATTATGTAACGAGTCACTCCACGGGGAGACTTGTTAGAACAATGTGTTGGAGGATTTAATTATTTATAAGAAATTAAGTTTCGATAATGTCAACAGATTAAAGAGTTCAGTCTCGAGCCTATAGTGGAAAAAAATCGCGATTAATTAATTTGACTTGAACAGTTAAGAGTTGAATCGTACGAGATTTAATCAATTGGAGCTTATTAATTGTATCCAATTAGGTCCTTTTAATATCTTCAATCGTGGAACAAGATTTAATTAATTAGAGCTTAAAATAATTGTATCCAAATAGGCCCATTTAATAGCTTCAATTGTGGTCCGTGGAACGGGAAAATTGTAATTGAGGCAATTAATAGATTACAATTAATTGATTGTGGAAGTTAGTTTTAGCTAATGAGAAATTAAGTTAAAATAAATCAAAATAAAAGAGCAAGGTAATAGTAGCTATATTTAGCCATTATATTTAAATGGTTGCACACGTATTTGTGTGGTAATGGGAGGGAGGGGAAAAGAGGGAGTATAAAATTCGATTTTTCTCTCAATCCAACATTCCATATGTGCCTTTCATGATTTTGAACGAGCGCCACACACTAGTGTCATTGTTCTTGGAAGAATACAAAAGCTTGGAGGTTTGAAACTTTCCATTGCGACACAAATAAAGGATTTTGTTAAAGCATACTTCAAATTTTAATGTAGTCGAACTCCTATATGTTTAATAAGTTCAAAAAGTACTTATAGAATTCTAATTGCTTTTTAATTTGCAATCGACCGTTTTTTTTTTTATTAATACGTGATGCTAGAAATCTAATTGCTTTTTAACTAACAAAGGGATTCATTGCAACGTCAAACATAGGAATTTTGCCCTCGTTGCGTGTTTTAACAAAATCCTTGATCTGCACCGCTACCAAAAGCTTCAAACCTCAAGCCCCCTTCAGTGTTCTTCCAAGAATAATTGCACTAGTATGTAGGCACTTGTTTAGAACAACAAAAGGCACAATATGGAATGTTGAATTGAGAGTAAAAATGCTTTAGATAGATCTATTACCAATATATTCCCGTTTGTTAGAATCGAATTGCATCTTCCTGACCAAATCTGCCCACATTAGAATTACTTGTTAATGGTTGATCAAATTAGATGGATGAATTAGAATGAATCAACTAATTAATGGGTTTAGATTTTTTAGACTAGAGTTAATGTCTCGTGGGATTTTAGTGATATGTTCTATATGGACTAGATGACCCTATTTAGCACATGCTCGTACACTTGTGCATAGTCATGGCAATGGCTCGGCTTGGCCCTTAAACCCACGAGCTCGGCTCGAGCTCATGGCTTGTGAGAAACGAGCAACGAGCTCACGAGCCGAGGCGGCTCGTGGCTCGTTTGCGTGGGCGAGCTCGGCTCGGCCCACGAGCTCGTAAGCTCACGAGCCGNCTCGTCGAGCAGCGCGTGGCTCGTTTTTTCACGAGCCGACGAGCCATTCGGCTCGATTGACACCACTACTTGTGCAGTCCCTCGTCAATTCCTTTTGTAATAATTTTTGTTTTGGAGTTTACATATACTCATGTCTCCAATTGAAATTATCGAAGCTTAATTTTTCATATTAATAAATTAAATATTCCGACACGTTCTAATAAGTTACCTCTATCAATGGTTAAATAATAATAAGTCGCTTGTTAAAAAATTAGTTTCTGAAACTGATTGTTTGGTATCTGGCTATCACAAGTGGGAAGATATTTTCATTGTTATCTGGAGATTGTAATGATTTTGATGCAGTCATCTAAAAAAATATGGAACATGTTAGTTAGCGGTGGACGTACTTCTTGAAAGGAACACCAATACGAAATTTCTTTGCACCTGGGAAGTTTTTGGTAGGATATACTAAGGCAAACAATGACTTGAATATTAGCATGTTTGGGTTTGCTTAAAACTTCTTCTTTTGGTCTTTTAAGCAAACCCAAACATGCTATATGACTTCCTATAACTGTTGATCTCCTTATTTAAAAAGAAGATTGTACCAGAAGTTGAGGCAAAATTGAAAGAGAAATGCATATTTAACTTGCAGTTATTTTAATGCTTCCAGGAGGACAATATATACATAGCTCAAGGGCGTTCAAAGTTATAATTTGCCCATATTATGTACTTTGGAGAAGAAACTAGCGATGCATGTTATGACCGTGTTGTAGGATTGCACATCAATTTGGTTGACATAACTAATGGCACGTTGTGCTTGTGTGAAAGTGATTATTTTAAAAGTGAATCTTTGGATAACGTCGTTAAAAAGTACGAGAAAAGTTATGGGGAAACATGGAAAAATGTTTTTTTTTTTTTTTTCAGAATGTGTGGTTGAAAATGCGTGTGGGAGAAAAGTGATTTTCAAACAATCACTTTCAAACAAGGGCTTTAATTATTATAACTTATCCACATCACTTGTTTCTGTTGTTATTCTAATTCTCATTTACTGCATTTTGTTTTATCACTTTTAGTTTTTGCTTTTCGATTTCTGTTGGTTCTATGTATAATTCATTCTTTTTTCCCGACTTTTAGCGAACTTCTACAACAGAAAAGGGTTCAAATATTTCATAAAGTTAGCTTAAACTAGTTTAGCATTCTTCTCTCATGGTTGTTTCTTATTTTATTTTGCAGTACTGACGTAATACCTTTCTTGTTAAAAAAAGGTGACTGTATTTCCTTTCATATTTTGCCTCTTCAGTTTTTTAAGGTACAACAAAGAATTCAGTCTCTTCAGCTTGGTTTTAGCAAGGCATAATATGCTCGAATCAGCACGGAAATTTCTGCATTTCTACATTCGACTTGCTGTGGCCATCAGAACGGGATCATATTGTAGGTTATTTGTGAAGTTTATGATGTTCAATTTTCATTTTGCATCCAATTGGTGTGCAAGGACTGCTGAAGTTGATCAATATTTTTTATGCTTGTTCGGTTTTCATAGATCTTGTCTCCTCTTGAAAAATTCAGGATGTTTGGTGAATGGGGATTAGATAGCAAGAAATATAAGTTAAAATCTTATTCATTGTATTGTGCGATTGTAGTTAGTACTACATACGAAACATGCCATCAGTATTACCAGTATGGATTTTGCTCGTGCAACTGGATTGACTTGGCCGACGAACCAATCTCACCCACTACTGAACCAACTTAATAATCCACTGAATCAACGGAATGAATTATAAGGTGTGCTGCTAGGCATTGATCTCTATCTGCCTCTACTCGTGATGCATCACCTACCCCGACACATGGGTATGCCTTTGCTACTGTAGACTATGGCTCCGATCTATTGGTGCCCCTGCCTTTACTTCTCCTGCCCATGGCCATAGGTAAGAATGCAACAAGAATATTATCTTCTTGTATATAATATGCACAAAAATACTGTCCTTGTCTACTCTTTTAAGATGTCTAGATCTTATAGTTTGGTTTCTATTTGTGTCAATATTCAAAATCAGTTTTCCAAATGAAAACCAAGGCTAAGCCATCTAAAATGTAATCTGGCCTTTAGTTTATAAGCCCATAATAGTATATTAGCCCATCTAAAATGTACTTAACTAAGGGATAATATCAAAACTATCCTACTTTTCTCAAAAAGCTTAAAATACCCCATTCTAGAAATTTTTTTTTTTTTTTTTTGGAAGTACGTTAAAAATCAATATTTTACATTTACCTTCTTTTATATAATTTACTTAAATATACCTTCATATAATTTAAAACCAACAGTTTTTCTTAAATATAATATTTTTTACAAATTACAAGTTAGTGTATGAGTGCTAAATGAGGCGATTCGACTGTTCAAATCAATAATCAGTGTAAAAAGTCGACTTTGTATTCATATGTAAAGGTAGATTGTACAAAATATTTAAGGTACATGTAATGACTGCGATGATTTTGTGTAACGTCTTGATTAATAGATTTTTGAGTCTAGACAATAAAAGTTTTAATATTTGATAAGTACCATAATGCAAGAGTCAATTACGATGTGAGCATGTGACAATCGTTATTGTCTCTTGCATTAATGATGGTCTTCAAATATTAAATATTTATCTAGTCGAGATTTAAATCTATGATTCAAGACATGACACAAAATTTTTACGGTCTACAAGTACATGGACATGAAATCTTAGTATTACAAATAGAACATGAGAGATGACAGATGAAAGAATGATAGAAAATGAAATGGAAAAGAAAATTGAATTGTGAGGAAATTTCTTCACGAAGCAGCCCTATTTATAGGTAAAAAATCATTAAAAGAAAAAACACAAAAATTTTAAATTTCAATTTAAATTTAATTCCATTTTTTTTTAAATTTCTCAATGGCAATTCTGCCATTGAAAAACCAATAATAAATTGCCTCTACCATATGAGAAATCAATGGCATGCATGGCTTCTATGCCCGCCTACTTTGACTTGGGGCAAGCCTACTCAGCTCGTCTAGGCTCGAGAACGAGCTCGGTTAGTGACTCAAAAAGCGAGTGATTCATTTGGATGAATCATTGTTCGGTTCGTCAGTGGAGCAATTATGCTTAAAACTATTTAACATACTAAAAATCACAATTAACTTTCCTTCAAACACGAAAATAATGAATCCATTGGCATGTACTATCTATGAGCCACCTGATCTCTATTCACCATTGGCAGATGACTCCTCCTCATTAAGAAAAGCAAAATCTTGTATGCTACTTCTAACAATCTCAAGTATATGCATCTAATTTAATTTTATTAAAAGAAATTAAAAAGGAAAAGGAAAAAAATAATTTAAAAAAAAAGTTGTAGTATTGGGTTTAATGATTAGAAATGGAAAAAGCATTTCTACCATGTTTTTCCTCTTTTATTATGTTCACATTCTTTTGTCTTTATTTGGTAATGTAATTATTTATTTGAAAATAATTTTTTTTTGTTTCCCTTTTTTAAAGAAAGTGGTGGTTGTCTTCATGCCTAATTTCACTTTTCCCAACTACAATTACTTTTTTAATTTTCATTTTCCATCGGACTCCAACCATTTTATTAACCAAAATACATAAATTCTTTGCTTACAAATAATTAATAATTAATGATTCAATATTTAATATTTTCCTTTATTTTACATAATTTTATAATAACATTTGGACAATCTGAGGAAAGTTAGGAACCTAAATTAGCTTAAACTCCACAAAAACCTGATTTTTCCCATTTTCTCATCTACTGACCAAAACCCTCAAAAATTCAATCTTTCTCTTCTATTTTCTCCAAAAAATCAAATCTTTTTCCCAAAATTTCCTTGTTCATCATTATTTTTTTTTTCCCTCATTTTGCTGGGTCGTCCTTAAATATCTTGAACATTTTTTATTTCAAAATGAACAGTTTGAGCTTTTTTCAGTTTTAATGTACTGTACTTTTTTAGCTGTGTTAAGAGTTAGAAATCCTTTTGAAAGATAAAATCTGAAATCTTGTTAATTTTCTTCACACGAGTTTTGATTTTTGAGGTCTTTTCAGTTATTTTCTGTTTATTTTCTTCAAAATCTTTAAATATACTGGGTATTTGTGGCTAAGAAAATTATGGGTTTTTGAAGAAAGTTGGTAGGAATTTTTGTTCTTAAAATTTGAAGTTATGGAAGGTAGAGAAGGTACTAATACTTTGCATAGTAGTGGAGTAACAGTGGTGGGATCAGATGCTCCCTCGGACTACCATGTGGCTCCTAGGACCACAGAGAACCCAACCCGGGTGAGTGGATCTGCTCCACCTGTGACTGTGACTATTACACCTCCAGAAATGGGTGTTACTCCTCCGCCGTCCGCAGCTGCCGGAGTGGCTGGCGCCGCCACTGTGAAGAAGAAGAGAGGTAGGCCTAGGAAGTATGGCCCTGATGGCTCAGTCACTATGGCCCTCTCACCTAAGCCGATTTCCTCCTCTGCCCCACCTCCGGTTATCGACTTCTCAGCCGCTGAAAAGCGCGGCAAAATTCGGCCTGTTGGATCCGCTGGCAAGCCACAACATCCCAGAATGGAGTCTGAAAGTTTTGGTAGTTCGCCAAAATTCTGCATTTCTATATTTATGTCTCAAGCTTTAGTACATGCATGCTCTTGAAGCTTTGTTTTATGTGATCTATGTTTGTTTCAGCTATTTGAATTTGAGTTTGAGGTACTTTTTCTCAAATAGTTTATAATTATAGCATATGATGTTGGAGTCTTGTAGTGGGGCCTGTGAATAGATGCCCCAACTAAGATCTTGTTGTAAATGGATAGTCCAAGAATCTGGAACTTCTGGGCCAGAATTTCTGGCTGTTATTGACACTTTTTTTCCTTTTGGAGAGAATGGTCTGCTTTGAAGTGTCTTTTTGAATTGCCTTGGTGTTTGTGCTCGAGTAATGGCCGAGCCTTCTTTATTCACCTCCCTGTGAAGGGCAAGTCTTTGTTTACTATTTAAGCCACTTGCGTTGAAATAATGTTGTTTTCTTGCAATTTGACGAAATCAGCATTGAATTAAATTATAAGTCATTTGATGTTACTTTGAAATGGGCTTCAGTGACTCAACTGTATGTAATTTTTATTGATGGCTCTATCATCATAGGCCGACCGACCGACCATGTTGAATGAACAATATGATCATATGTCTTTTTCTCCTTGAGTGGCTTTTGTTGTCTTTTCTGAAATTCTACTACATGTGGGGCTATGAAAGTAATTCCTATTTGTATGAATTTATCGTGAGTTCTAATGAATGTTTTTCGGCTCTTATATTTTCTGCAACACAGATGCCTTGTGTAAAGCGAATGGAAATTTCTTCGAACTTTTATTTTACCTGACATTTTTTTGCTTTGATTGCAGAGTGAAACTGTCCTTTTTATCGTAATTACTAATCTTTAAAGCCGCTTCTTTCTAGGTGAATGGGTTTCGTGTTCTGTTGGTGCTAATTTCACTCCTCATATCATCACTGTTAATGCTGGAGAGGTAAATGTGATGTATTACTTGCATGCTCTCTTTGAGTTTTTATTCCCATTTTATAGAGTAATAATTCCATGTCAAGTTATTTTTCTCCTTTTCAAACATCTCGAACTTTTATCATCAAATTAGTTTGTAGTGGCTAATGATTAAGAGTCTTCTCTGGCAATTCATAGTTTCACAATATATCAGATTATTAATGTCATATTTCATTTTTGCTATTTAAAAATTTTACGATGTTATTGTGGGGCAAGAGAAGGGGAAGAGATGAGATTGCGGTTGTTTGGTCTCAATTCTTGATGATTCTACCTTTGATTGTTTTAGGATGTCACAATGAAGGTTATATCTTTCTCTCAGCAAGGTCCTCGTGCAATATGCATTCTCTCGGCTAATGGTGTGATTTCTAGCGTTACTCTGCGTCAACCCGATTCTTCTGGTGGTACATTGACATATGAGGTTCTGGAATTAATTGTTCTTTAAGTTGTTTACTAGGTTGATATATTTTCCTGACATAACTTTTCAATAGTCAATCGGTTTAAGAGTTTAATATTCGTTCAGATTTAAATTATGACCATGATGCTTATTTCTGATGGATTTCAACCTCTTCATTATCCACCTTTAAACTTTATGTAGCTTTTCTTTACTTCTATCGATGGCAAGACTTTTTCGACGTCTTCTATATGATTTGAACTTAAAATGCTAGTGTCGGAGATTACTTCTCAAATCTAAAATCCATCCTTTAAAATTTGCGTTTACTACGTTTTTTTTTTATAACAAATAGATATTAGTTTTAATTCTCATTCTGAATGAGTTGATGAGATTCAACTATGATTACTCTTATATTAAGTCAAATATATCTTAATAATCTCCACTAGCGTATGAAATGTTAGGAGCTGACTTCTTTCTACCTCTCAGAATTGAGAAACAAATTCCTAACCATCATTTTTATTGAGAAAATTAGTTTTGATCAGAAATCCTGATATGCGTTTTTTATGTACGTTTCATGAGGGATGTTAATGATACATAAATTGAATAAAGAGCTAACAACAAATGGATCCACACTTTATAGTATCTCTTGTAAACTAATGGTGAAGTGGATTGAAGCTTCTTTATTGGAAGGAAATCATAAAGAAAGTAGTCTCTCCATTACATATTCATGACTAATTCATGCTTATATACTTATGGTATTTTTTTTCTACAACTTACCTTTATAACTTCGAGGCGATTAGATAATATCTTTGTTCTATGTCATTAAATCGAATGTGAACGTGCCTTCAATTTTCTTATATGACAAATATGAAAGCTTCTATCATTTCAGTCGAGCAAACAACACAGAAGGTCATTAGTCCTCAAAACATTGTCTTTTACCTAAACTTGGGGCGTGTTGGCAAGCAACTTTTCCATGTACTTTTGAAGGGTCATAAAGTTTCTTAGGGGTTCTTTGACAAAATTTTGGATAAAAAGTTTTAGTAGATTTAGATAAAAATTGATGAATGTATGGTTGAAAAGTTGACAAAAAAGTTGTGGTAAAACACTCGTTATTCCTATATAATTACTATGCAACTACTCAATTCTACTGTATTTTGTTGTTAATGGTGGATCATTTTGATGATGTAGATATATCTGCTTTAGCATTACCCTTATACGTTTTCAATTGAGTTGTGGACTTAGAATATCTGGAACATTTGGGGAAAATGAAGGAAAAATAGTGGTCCAATGTGTACATTCATCTTATATTTGAAGAATTTTTATTTTGAGGCCACATATTCATGGTTCTTAGACACAAATCATATGAAGTTTTACTTCTACCCCTTTAATCAGCTCTTAACATGTTTGATGGCCGAGTGCACATTCGATTCATCCATTTACATATCTGATAGTGTATTCTTCACAAGTTAATTGATTGATGCTAGTATTTCTGGTATTCCTCTAATTAATGTTTATGCAGAAAAATTTCACAATTACTAAAACGATACGACTGATTTATCATTTGAACTCTATTCAGTTACCTGCTTCACGAAGTAGAAAAAAAAATCTTGTTTTGAATTGATTAATATCTTTGATGTCGTATTGCTTCTGTGGTTAGGGTCGTTTTGAGATACTCTCATTAACTGGATCATTTATGCCATCCGAGACTGGAGGAATCAGGAATAGATCTGGTGGTATGAGTGTTTCTTTAGCTAGCCCAGACGGGCGTGTTGTAGGAGGTGGAGTTGCTGGTTTGTTAGTTGCCGCCAGTCCAGTGCAGGTACACCTTCTCTTCTCTTATGACATGTTTGTTGAAGATAATTGGATAGATATTACTGTACCATATCAAAGAAGAGAAATTCAATTAAAATCTTGTTAATTATACTAAGGGCATGTTTGGTATGGCTTTCAAAAAGTCGAATCTTCCTTTGAACCTGTTCGAATAATTTTTTGAAAGTGTTTTTAGAGGAAGCTAACTCAAGGTGAATTTGTTAGGAAGCTCTTCTACATAAAGTAGAAGCAAGAGCTATCCAAACATGCCCTAACTAGTTTGTGTACTAAATGTGTACTTTATTTCTGCATTCTTGGAGTTGGAAAGGGGAAAATGTTAAGATATTACTTTTCCCACGATTCAACTTGTGACAAATTGTGTTCTGTGTGAATTAGATTGTGGTCGGGAGCTTTCTGGCCGGGAACCAGCACGAGCCGAAGACCAAGAAACAAAAACCCGAGACCGTGGCTGCTGTCCCTACAGCTGCTATTCCCATCTCCAGTGCAGCGACAGAAGAACCATATCAAATATCATCTTCTTTCCGTGGAGATAGCTGGTCTTCAATGCCCCCTGACTCGAGGAATAACCCAACTGACATCAATGTACCTTTGCCTGGGTAGTAACAACCTAAATGAATCTTGATTGCGGAAACACAGTTTTCTCACTGACCATACCACATTGGCACAAGAATCCCAAGTTATGGATTCCATATTTGATGAATCTCTTACCTCTTCGTTGTTGTTTTGTCTGTAAACGTAGTGTTCGCATGCCGATTGCAGGCAATGTTATAGGAACTTGGCTAGCTAGTGCATTAGATCGACTCTTTTTTCTGTCCGGTAATGTTTTAGGTGCATGACTTTACTCTTGAAGTTGAACTTTGATCCAGTTTATGCATTGTGATTTCTCTCTATCATTGTTCTTATGGTAGCGATTGTGGCGCGAGATGTTTGATTGTGCTTATAAGCAAGTTAAATTTACTCGGAAGTTGCTTATTTTACCAAACGTGGTTTTTAAAGTTAAACTTTTTACTGTCAAATTGAGTTCAGGTTAACTTTGAAGAACAACAAATCATTCTCAGAATGCTGAAGGCTCTATTTTGGAGGGAGCCGAACGGCTTTCTAAGCTATAAATAAAAACAAGTCAAATTAATATTTAAATAATATTGAAGGGTTTATTTTTTTGTAATAAAAGTTAAAAGAAAAGCTTGCTTGTTGAATTAAATATATGAACGTAAAATTTATGCCACGCCGGATTTACTAAAACTTTAAAAGAAATGTAAAAATATTAATAAAAAAAATATCAAAGAATTACTAATAACAAAATTCGGATTAATGAAATACTTTTTCCACTTGGGAAGACTTCATAAATAATATAATTTTAAATTAAATACAAATAATTTATAAATTTTTATCAATATAATAAACATTTCAAACGAAATCTGATTTTAAAACCTTCGTCACCGGCAAATCTAACCTTAAAATCAAAGTAAACTTAAAACTTGTTAACATAAATAGTTGTATAACACATCTAATTCTTCTTCTAATCAAAGAAAATGTTATATCGATGATGAATATTTTAGATGAATACAATGAGCAAATTTTAAAACTAACCCATATAATAAAGTACTTTGTTGTTGTAAATCAAATACTATTTTTGTAAATTGCATATGCATTCCTATAGCCCTAATCATGCCCTGTAAATATGATCTGAATAAAACACATAAAGAGTTTTTAATCTTTTTCAATTTCGTTCTCTTTTTCTTAGATTAAAGCAAGTTATCAGCACGAAGTTCTAGTCAACCGAGCTAGCAAAAATAATTGTTTTTTTTCTATTCAAAGATAAACATGATTTAAATATTTTGCAGAATACTGTATTGATGTTCCTAGAAGAGCATAACTTTGTGTTATATCAATTTTTTTTTTAATAATATTTAATTGTGCTCCTTTGAAAAAACACAATTTCAAAATTTATTAATATGAATTTTTTATTCTCAATAAAACATGCAAGACTTTTGACTCTTTCTCAATTCTCTCATATTATTCTCTCTTTTCTCTTAGTTTCATAACATTTATTAATTTAATTTTGATGATTAGCCGGCAATAATAATGTCAATGAGTTCACATTAATTAATTAATTAACATAATTTAAATTCATGCTTTGTCCTGTTAAGTAAACTGCTAGCGGGAAGCTGGGAAGTTTCACTGGAAAAAAGTGTAATAAAGATTGCTTGTTGAAATAATAAAAGGCTTTGAAAAGATTTCCCAAATCAATTTGACAGAGTTTTTTATGTCTAAAACTTTACCAAGACTTTTGTACCCTTATCATTAGAACTAAAATATTATTGGAAAGTTGTTAAAATCACTTGAAAAAATTTATGATTATTTTTCATATTAATACGCCTGAAAATGAGATCGTACCAAAGTTTTATAAACACGTTGAGCCTTAGAATTCCGTCTTAAAATATACGCCTTACTAACTTCAATGACAATGAAATCAACTCGCCTAAAGTACCGAACCTATTATTTTCAACTAAAGATGTACTCAGCTTGATTACATAATGCAAACAGTCCATTTAGCCCAAGGAAATAGAATGGGGGGCTGACAGTTGACAAAATTAAAAAAATTCCTGGAAATTTACTTGTTTAAGTTTCGTAAGTTGTTGTGCTATGAGAATATACCAATTACATTTATTTCTTAGAAACTTTCCTTTACTTGTTGAATACATTAAACTTATCTATAAATAGGCATTCCTTGTACCTAAATCTTATTGACAACATTAATTTCTCATGAGATTTGTGCGGGAACTCATATTTTTGTTATTCATACTGTGTGCATCAACTTTATTCATATTCTCCAGCTTCTCATTGTCATCATATGGAAACCTCAGTATCTTTTGGGGCACTCGAATTTTCGTTTTTTCGATCTTCAACATTGTATTTTGTACTGTTCTGATGAAGTGGGATAGGGAATCAGTACAGAATTTTGATGCGATTATGATCTTTCTGAACTCTTTGTATGAACTGGAGTATGACCTAGATGAGGTGAGGTCAGACAAGAGCAGTAGCGACAGTGATGATGATACTTATTCGTTTAATTCAGATGGTTATGAGGAAGATGAAGACGAAGATGAAGATGAAGATGGAGACGAAGAAATTGGATGGGACGAAGAAGAAGATGAAAACGATGAAAGTTTGACAAGAAGAATTGAAGATTTTATAGCTATGATGATTAGAGGATGGAGAGAAGAATTGTTGATGGAAAATATTAATAACCAAAAGAAAGGATTGATTTGAAGGCCAGTGTTTATAGAATTGTCCTATGATACTATCTTTTGTACATTTTCTTTTACATCTTTTCAAAAACATGAAAATCCCTCTTTTTTTGGGTTTTGGTGTTCCTTTTTACAGTTAGTGTGAATGTACTTTCATTCCTAGCAAGAAAATGGCTCAACACTTGTGTATATATGCTGCTGATTAGTGGAGATCAAAATCAAGTTTCAGTAGATTTTGATAGAAATTGATGACATGCAACGAAGACCTACACTCGTGTACTTTCAAGGAACATACGTCTAGTGGGTTATGTGTACGATCTAGTGGGGTCGTCACTACTGAGAATGAGATTGAAATACATAATTCTGATTTTTATGAATAATGCTACATGTACATCATATTTGATATCATCATTGTTGGCAAGATTTGATTGGTGAAAAAACTATATTTTTTTAAAATTGGCCAATAGTTTATTTTCACGTGACACAATATAAAAAATAATGTACATATAGCATGATTTGATTTTTATATTGCCAGGCCCATCAATTTTCTATGAAGTAGCAAAACTCATAGCAATTCAATTTCTTTTCGAGACTTGGAAATATTTCATAGAAATTTAGGTAAAAAATAAACACCCAAGCCACACTTGGCCCATGTTGGGTATGTATTTTTATTTTTATTTTTTTAATTCAATTTTCTCAAAACTCATTTTTAATCATACAATTTTTTCAAAAAAAAATAAAAAAAATTCAAGTGGGCCCATAATGTACTTTATAATTACGCTTTAAATTTTCACTAAATTCATTTCAAAAAATCATCAGACGGGCTCTTAATAAGTAGGGGCATGGTTACACCGTAAAGACAGCAATGTTCCTTGTACAGATTAAAAAAGGATTCTGGGTTCGTAATTTGCCCTCTAAACGATGCAATGGCACTCGGTATCTTTTCAACCGGTCTTAACATGTGCCTTCCACTGAAAATAACTCTTTCGAAGTCAGCCAACAACAAGAATCTCCTCAATAGAGTGTCTTGTCTGTTCTAATATCACTTGTGCAGATAGATACATTATATACACACCTAAAACCAAAATACTCATTGATCTTATAAACAAACAAGACAAACCTACCACGAACAATGTAAAACGATTAACAAAGTCACATTCATTCTTAAAATTCAATTAGAGTTAATAAATTATAACAAAGTTGTTAACATCGAAACAAAATTGCTACAAATAGAAGAAAAGCAGGTTATGGATCTGACGTGGCATCATAGCTGTTTTTGATACAATTAGTGAATCCAAACTTATAATGGGGAAAATTTGGTTCTCAAAGATCAATACAAATGAGAAACCCTTTGGATGAAAAAAGGCATCCAAATAATTTAAGATCTTGCTATGACAAATGAAAGTTTTACAATCATTACAAGAGAAAAATGTACTCAAACAAGTAAGTTAATGCTGCTATTCTTCAATACGTTACAGCATTCAACTTGGTTATATTTTGCAGATGACGCAATCTATAGTGAATGATCATCGTCTTCTAGTGCATTGAAAATCATCCTACACCAAATAAAACGGTGATTAGGACAGTATTTTAAGACAACGAAGGAGGTAAACTCTCTTTGTTGTAATCGAAGAGGTTGCAGATTTTCACTCACCAAAACAAGGACATGAAGAGAAGAAATATCACGTAGCCCAGTTTGAAAAGCCGCTGTTTCTTTTCCCAATTGAGCAAGTTAAATATCTCGGTTACATCAACAAGATGCTGTCTTCGCGTATACCTGGTTTAAGAAAATCACAATTCAAAGAGTGGCTCAATTTTCTGTCCAGAACTGTCAAAAAAATAGCTAATCTAACTAATTAATGAACCACAGATAAAGCTGAATATAACACACTAAGGAAACAATACGTTCGCAACTCTTATGATCCTATATGTTTTAGTACCATTTCACGCACAAAGAAAGCACTGAACAAATAACTGAATAAACAGAAAAAGTCAATCAAGACGAAACTTTAGATGTTTGGGGATGAGAATGAAAATAAGTAACAAGGAGAAGTAGGACCTCAGCTTTCCAATAATGACCATTAAAAACATTGGTTATATTGACATAGCAAGAGCAAAAGTTATGGTGCAATTTATCTATGGTCCAATTCAACTCTATGAAGCACCAAAATTCAGATCAACCCAGCATAACATCAACACGAACTAGCATAAGCCATAAAGTTCATCAAATAGCATATAAATTATATATACTACCTGTACGACTGACTGGGTGACTGACTTCAAGATCAAATATCATCTCGTTTTTCCCCTTTTGACAATAGTTTCATTTATCTACTCCGCCTTCTATCACATTGATAGATCATAAACCAACAATCCACTTGTACCATGAAACAACAATAACTATCATGCAGGTAGTTGACAAATTAATTTAAGTTTCAAGGAGAAGTTGACAAGAACTTACAATCTCACGTTGTAGTACAGGTACGGAACACTGAGAAGTGACATAACCCAATGCCCTGTCACAAGGAAGAGAAAGCATAGAACCCCTTGCGTGATGAACTCTGGTAAAACCACTCTGTTTATCTTAGATGCAGAGTCGTAAGGGTTGATATAATCGAACTCTAGATCTGCCAAGCACATAAGCTGCACAGCATATTAAGAGTCAGATTCCATGTATCAAACCCATTTACGTGACATGGAAACAACTAAGGATGTTTTAATCCACGCTTTGCAGCCCTGTGCAATACAGTATTAGGCAAACTTAAGCAGAAATGGCTAATTTATGGCATTTTCAATATGTACATGATTAAATTCCTTATCCTCTCGACTCCATATGCTGATGCTGCAAAGAGTGTTTATTTTAAACTAATTTCAATTCCAATGCATAGATTACCAAAACTACAATTGGTGGTATTGAACTGTACCGCAAAATCGACATGAACTGTAATCAATGCAAGTTTGAACCAATTATTTGGACACACTTCCATGCCATAACTGCAACCAGATTTAAAATTTGACAGATTTAAAATTTGAAATTCATATAGATCCAATCATGCAAACTCTTGTATATCAGAACTTCAACGCAATGGATTTGAAACCCACGTGGTTCAAAATATAATTCCCGGCAGCAAGGAATTAGCCATCAGACCACAAATTGTGCCAAAAGAAAACCCTACTTAATTTGATTTATAACCAGACTTCCTTTCAAGTATCATAACGGAAGACTCAAAAGTACTGTTACAGCAGACAACGAAACCATCGTCCCTCACAAAATTCACATTCATAAGTTAATAGCATCAGAAAGAACAAAAAAAATTCAATTAGGAAACACAGATATAAGAATATTTTTCAGCAATCAATCAGCAGTTAACAACAACTTTTGCTAAACTAGGTTTCCATCTTGAGCTTTAAGAAAATACATTAAAATCAAAAGCAAAGCACTAAATTTTTCTATTTTACATGAGGATTGACCATACATATAACATATTAAAGCATTAACCAAAAATTCCTTTTTAGGGTTTAACAGTATATATCCAATAATAGCGTAAATAACATAACTAAGGTACGACTAACCTGGTAAACAAGTATAATAAGCAAAGCAATAAGCGTGAAGAAGAAAATCAGCCATGCCCACAGATCTCCCATTCCTTTTTTGTCAAATATTTTGCTTTATGAAAATAGCGACAATTCTAAGATAGTGGATGGCGCAAGATAGCGAAATGAGAGCGTATGGGCCTTCGTGTTGATTAAATTACAAGGAAGGGACTGGAGAAAAGGCGAAGATAAGCTCTAGTCCAGTCAGGGAGTAGTTTAGAAGGAAGGGATTGGAGAAAAGGCGAAGATAAACTAGTCCAGTCAGGGAGTAATCAGGTTTTACTCAAATGGAATCTGGCATAGATGCGCGCTAGACCTTTTGTGGCCGAAACTCCCGTTAAAACCAAATAGGAATAACAAAATAATCCGTCAAATTCGATACCCGCGACCCATCCTGAATGGAGTGGAATTATGCACTTAATCGGATATTCATATCGGAATAGGGCGGGAACTTCGTCCCGAGGCGGGTACGGGTAGCAAGGCCGCCCCGCCTCTCCCCATTTAATTTTTTGTTTTAGGAATCCAATATTTTTAACAAAAAACTTCACAAAATTTCATTAATTCTCATAAAATATGGTAACTAAGATTATTTTAAAAATATAACGAACAATAAAAGTCTTAGTTTACCAAATATATTTGAATAATTCAACTTTTAAAAATAAATAATTACATTTTAAAAATTAATAAATATATTATTGCCCCACTTTAATGAACGGAGCAATAAAATGAATTATCAAAAATTGAATTACTAAAACAATAAAAAATAAATAAATCACCTTAAACGGATAACGGAACGAGTACGAGACGGAAAATTAACTGGTTGGACGGGCCAGGATAGGTTGCCCCATCCCATCCCATTGTCATCTCTAAAACCAAGGCACGAGTGGTGAATACTAAATTGGGTCTGCTCGGGCATTTGGGGCCATGTTGGGCTTCAAACTAGCTTAAGATCGTGGAAGGAAGAAGAAAAAATGAAAGCTTCAAGTCCCTATTTATATTTTTTTTTTCTGGGGGCTTGAGGATCAATTTTAAAAAATTTTATTCATATTTTTAACCATGTGTATAAATTGCAAGAATTATTTTGTTATTATTATAATAATTAAAATAATTGTAACATAATAAATCTTATAACATTTTCAAAAACATACTGTAATTTTTTTTAAAAATCATAATTTTTAGATGATGTTACAATTCAGTTTGCAAATGCATTATCACGTATGAAAGAAAATGTTATACAACAAGAGGAAGCTTCCATTTAATAGATTTGGCATCAGTTTAAAGGTGAGTTCTGACAGGAAGGCTTGATCACTTGCCCCATAAACAGAATGGGATGGAGGGATTAAACTACAACCAATTCTTAACTCAAGTGATTACATTGGAAGATTTTAAACATTAGTGACCAACTTAAAGTATGCCTATCAATAATAATCTAGGAAGGGGCAATATTCTAAATATACTTCCTACAAGAAATATTTGGAAATATATGTTTGTTAATGATTAAAAATGATGTGACAAATTTAGATCAATTTAATAGAAAACTTAGTAGAATATTTGCTCAACTTTATGAAAATGAAGGGCAAATTGTATTGATTGATGTGTGAATTGTATTTGATGCATACATTTAGTTTGACCTTTGGGGGGACGATTTTCCCGTATTTTTAGGCTTTTGTTCAAGTGTTTGAGCCATCTAGAGTCACATCATTTATAGTATCATCCTCAAAGTATGTGCAACCACCCAGATCAAAGATCTCTGATTGGTTGTTAAGATCGGTCAAACAGCTTACCATGAAGTATAGGTCATAAGTAATCATGTTGATTCATGATTGACTAGACAAGAAGGTATTGATTTATGGGTTCCACGTGTCATCCTGAAATTAACAATCCAAGTAGTAGGATCGTCATATAGAAGACATGTTTTAGAACCTCAATGATGATGTCTCTCTAAATGACAATGGACTTGGGCCGAGCTAACTTGGGAGCCAATTAACTCGTCCTTTAAATTGGCAATCATCGTCCTCATAATTTTATTTTCTAAATGAAGGGGGTTGGGCTTATTTCCAGGACAACAATGTTCATTTATCTCAACGTATATAATATATTTTTTTCAAGTTAAATAGTACATTACCTAAATCGTTTTTGAACCACACACTCACCCCTTAAATCAATGACTTGATGACTCGTATTTTAGCCAAGGCTTTTGATAGTTATATGCCGAATCCATTTGATGTCTTAAAAAAATTTATCAAAAGGACAATTAATCATTTCCATCACTGCATGACGATCAAGTTGAATGAAAAGTCAGAAATTTCGCTTGGAAAAAAAAAAACACTATTATTATGAAATGTGAATTGTGATAATTGAACGACTGATATCAAGAAGAAAACGAAGTTAAAATGTTAATTTAACTCCTTAATTTCAATTCAGCTAAGACTTATTATTGATATCACATCAACTGGAGACATGATTCACGTTTTTGAGCAAATACAGCACGCTTTTATCATTAAAAAAAAAAAAAGTTGCTTTAACTCTATAGCAATGCAGATTATGTGCAGTGTGGGACACCTCATGACATAGTTTTCCATTCAAAAAAGAACATAATTATGTTTCGTTGCGGACTAATTGAAAGCTGGATTGGAAATTGCCAAACATGCCATAAACATTTAAGTATGCTTTTGATGCTAACAGATTATGGGATAATACCCCAATATGTAATTGATAGCTTCAATCTTAGGAAATTTTTAAGCTATAATGGTTTTCTTAGTACATTAAGTGAAAAATGATCTAACTCTAATTTCTTGAATCATTATACATCTCATTTATCTTGTTAGAAGAGGATTCGACGTTAATTCATTCATGTCTCGCCCCTACCCATTCTTCAACCTCTTAAGGGATAAATATCAAAATTATAATCAACGTATAAGAGTTTAAGTTATTTCTCTTAAAAATGTTGATATTTGAAGATAGAACTAAAATCTTAATGCAACCATCTTTTATGCCCTTGTCCTCTCATCCTTGCCTCTACTATATCTCAACACTCCTTGTCCCTCCCTTGTACTCAAGAGCCACCCAAGGAAACGAAAATGAAGGGGAGAGATAATGAAGGAAGGGGAAATTGTATTATCAAATATTCAACTTTCACATGTCAAGTTAGTTAGCTAGTTAGGCTAATGAAGAGAGATGTGACGCCAATGAAATTGTTACTTAAGTTAGGCTAGATCGAAAGTTAATTTGATAGAGTAGCAAATGATAGAGTTACTTCATAGTTACCACATAATATATTTGATTTGACATTGCTTGAAACTTTGTACTCTATATGGTCACTTTTAATTCCCATTGGTCAATTTGAGCTTGAAACTTTGTACTCTATATTTGTTAGTGGTTACCTTTGGCTGTACACTTGTAACACACTCTAGTTCCAGGCTGGAAATGGCATTCCCTCTATGAATAAAGCCATTTGTCCAGGCTAAAAAAACATATACAGACTGACTTGGCAGTGTATGTGTGAATTTTTTTTATTTTATTTTTCAAATTGTCCAATTATCTATGGACACGTATTCCTTGTGTTTTTTAGTCTGTCCTTGAGTCTGTTCATGTAGCATGATTGTTCCCTCTATAGCAAAGCAAGCTTAATTAGAGATGGATAACGAGATTATATTGATATCAAGGTAAGAATATACATGAAAGTGGTTTTCATCCCTTTAAGTTGACTAACAAGATCACATGAAATCGAACATTGAATAGATTATGAAATAACGAGGTTCGACTCAAACTACACCTAGAAATGGGTGAATAGGTGATTATGCGAAATTAAAACTTAATAATTAATTAGCAACAAATCACTATTAATTATATCTAAATGGTTAATCAAACAGTTCAATTTTTCCTATATTAAAATATCACAGTTATGAAAGTAATAAACAAACACAAGAAATGATCATGGAAAAATTCTAATTGGGTAAAAACTTCGGGTACTTTGCAGTCAGAAATCCACTATAAACGAATTATGAACTTACAGTCCGCAAGACAAGACTACCACTAGTACTTTCTGACCTCTTGACTGCAATTTCCACAACTCTCCTAGATTGCGTGCTTCTGTACCAACTCTCAGCTGCTATTTTCAAAGTTCCCTTGAATTGCACGCTCATGCAGCAACTCCCGACTTTATGAATTCATCTATCTCCTGTGGATCAACAAAGAACTTCGCGTTTTCCAACATCTGAAACTCCATATTTAGGAAGTAGAAATTTGATATTTGGATTAAGTGGTTTTGATGTTTTCAATTCCAAGATCAAAACAATCAATGAAGGTTGAAAGCTATGGATATAGAGAATATGAAGCAACCAATGTTTTATCAATGTTCAACATTGTAAAAATCGTTCAAATGTGTTTGGTATTTATAGTTTAGGTTTTGGGGTTGAATATATCGGACAAAAATCATTAAAAACGTAAATTAAAATTTTTCGGGAAACCCTGTTGCTGAGCGACGGTGTGTCGTTCGAGCGAAGTCCTGACGACAGGCTAGCGACAATGTTACTATTTCTGCCACTCGAGCCAAGTTATGGCAACAATTTAACGAAATTGCAACGCCGTTTTTGCTTCTTTTCCATTTTCGAACCTTAAACCTAATATAACTCAATTTTTACTATTTGCAACTTATTCCATGATTTTTACAATATATTAAATTTAGTCCATTTTGTTCACAGACTTGCCAATTACATAAAAACCTAACAAATTACATGCTCTATAGTTATAACAAGATCGATTTGTACCCAAGTGCATCCTAGACCATAAGCATGGGTGACATGCATTAACAATCGAATTGGCATCCACATTGACTCTAAAAATAAATAATGTAATTACAATACAAAAGTGGTGATTGAATCCGGCGTGTATACTTCTCAGGAATATTTTGAGATTGGCTCTCAAGACGATTATGCTTGCATAAAGCTTTGTTGGAGAAACTTCAATTCTATATCATTACGAGACATTATTTCTCATTAAATTTTATGTTTGACTTTCTAAGATAGAGAAAATGGTACTAATAAAGCCTATTAGAGATGCTCTTAACGTTGTTACAAATTCAAATGTCAGTACAACATATTGATTTGAACTACATGTATTGGTTGAAGTATTGTATTTTGAACAAAACTATAATAAAAGCAATTCCGATATTTCTACCTTACAAAACATGAGCTGAACAGGGTGGAGAACATTGTAATCCATGGCAAAAAGAATTTGAGATATATTTTATATTAAAAAGATTACTCTTCACTTTCCAAAAGGAAAGCAATGGAACTTCATTCTTTTCTTATCATGACAATTATTGTCTTCATCACATATTTTAGTCTACCCTAAAATTTAATATCAATCCCACACCAAGTATAAAAAAATTTAAGAGAATAAATTATCAACACTTCGATGTTTTAGTTATTTGTAAATTATTATCTTATATTTATATTCTCTCTATAAAAAATTATTGTCTTATGCATCCAAAAAAATCATAACACCACATGAAAAGGACTATGAAAGATTGCATCAGCATTCACTGCAAGATTAGAAATTTAAAAAAAAAAAAAGAAAGCCCAGAATGCTTCGCTGTCGTATGTCCATTATTCAATACCCAAACAAAGCCAGCCGTCGACATTATTCCAAACATGTCAATTTTTTCAAAATCATCTTATTCAAATAAGGGCTCAATTTCTTACCCCGTTAAATGGAACTTTCACATGATGGACATAATTTCTGCATAGACATTACACGTAATATTATTGCTAATTCCCACTCGCACTGTACCTTCTTTTGAATATTCCCCACCTCATATTTCCCGCATATATTAACAAACTATCTGACAAAATAGAAAACAAAACCAAAACCACATCAAAAAATACTACAAACATTCAGTTCTCATATCACTCCACCGCCAATGTTGCCCTACGCCACCCTTCAAGAGGCGGAAAACGCCCTAGGCCGATCTCTCACCGCCGCAGAAAACCTTTGGTTTAATTACTCTGCCGCCAAATCGGACTACTTTCTATACTGCCACAACATTCTCTTCCTCTTTGTCATTTTCTCTGCTGTGCCACTTTACTATATCTTTCTTGAAGTCTTCTTTTTGGAATCTGTCAAATCGTACAAAATTCAACCCAAAGTGAAGCTCTCAGTTTCTGATATGTTCCGATGTTACAAATCCGTCATGCGTATGTTCTTCCTCGTTGTGGGACCTCTTCAACTCGTGTCCTATCCCTCTATTAAGGTACCCATTTCTTAATCGAACCCATAAATCATTTTTTTACTGTTTGATTTCGTTAACTTTTTTAATTTTATTTTTAATGAATGAAGATCATAGGGATAAGGACGAGTTTGCCATTGCCTTCTTTATGGGAAATTATAGCACAATTGGGGGTTTATTTCATTGTGGAGGATTATTTGAACTATTGGATCCATAGATTTCTGCATTGTAAATGGGGGTACGAGAAGATTCACAAGGTGCATCATGAGTACACGGCTCCAATTGGGTTTGCGGCTCCGTATGCTCACTGGGCCGAGATTTTGATCCTCGGGATCCCCTCGTTTATGGGGCCCGCAATCGTCCCGGGTCACATGATTACTTTCTGGTTGTGGATTGGACTAAGGCAGATTGAGGCTATTGAGACTCACAGCGGGTAATGCACGCATGCTTAATATTGCTCATGCTTTGATGTGGTTCGTATTTTAGTAAAAAGTTCCAGCTTTTATTGATTAAGTGTGATTAATCTTCTTGCTTTAGCTAATTTGACCAAATGATGGCT
>CAIGRB010070384.1:8388-21174 GCA_903798255.1 Fraxinus quadrangulata | reverse complement strand
AGGGAAAACAAATCCAAGTTACCTGGTTATTATTATAAGTATGATAGTTTGGACGAGTGTACCAAATAACATTCCAATCCAAACACCCTGTCAAATATGACCATAAAAAAAAGTCTATTGATCATAGCATAAAGAAAATTCATGCCGGTTGGTGCATAAACGAAAGAAAATCTATTTGGTTTTCATGAGGAGCCAAGTGTTTTGTCTTTATTATTGCTATCCCTTTTTCTGTGTTGTGTCCGTGTGCGTGTCCCTGTACATGTTTGGTGGAGATCGCGGGTGGGGGGAATCGTCAATAAGAATATGTCAAAGAGCATTAAGGTGGAATAAGCAAAATGATTAAAACTCAATTCAACTTGTAGTTTGATAGCATAACCAAGCACAACTCCAACAGGAATTCCTATGATGTAATAGGATCCTATGTTAACATTTGCTGCCGTGCTCTGCCGTCCAGCCCCTATGGAAATACCTATCGTAAAAGGGAAAAAAAATTGTAGCAAGAGCTCATCAGCTTATTGAACTGAAATTCTTCTAATTATAGCTGCTATTATTTAAGTTTCTCTTCCTGATGAAAAATGATTGTTGTGTGAAAATAATGCATAAATGATATACAAACCACCAAACATAAGCTTACCGGAAAGAACTGGTTGAACACTGCTCAAGAGTATGGAAAATGCCAGGAGAGGTGACAAGTGAGCAACAGCCTTGGCGACATCTCGACTTCTAGTGAAGATGTAAGCTAGACGTCCACGAAAGAACAAGAAAAATACAAATAGAACTAGTCCGATGGCAAATGATGTTAACACTGTCACAATGACTGAAAACTTCGCAGCTTTAGAGTTCCCACTTCCAAGCTGATTTGAGACACGAATACTAAAATATAGTAATTGAAGATACGTCAAAAGTGTTAAGGATTGGGGTTCCATTTTAAAAGATCAACATTTTTAAGAGAAGTAGCTCAAACTCTTATAAATTGGCCTATATTTACATCTTTATTCGATGTGTGATTCTATTCCTTAACATGCCCCCACAAGATGGTGGCTCGTTTGAGTAGACTAATCTTTAAATCCGTGTGCTCAATTTTTTTAAATCTTAATCGAATCGCTCGTTAGAGCTTAATGGGCTCTAATACCATGTTAAGAATTGAGGTTCAATCTTAAAATGTCAATCTTATTAAGAGGAGTAATCTAATCATTTATAAGTTGGTTTATATTTACATCTTTATTACTTTCACGGACCGCATGTTTGGCTCCCGAGAAACTACGCCTTAAGGCCTCCCTCCCCTCATTCTGAGGCCGGCAAGCTCGAACAATTGGCACACACGCACGCTATGAGTAGGATGTTAGGGAGAATACCTGCATATGATCACATCATTAGTGCACTCTTTGGTAAAATAGGCCTCACGCCTAGTTGTTAGCGTGCTTGCCGTGCCGAATGGGGAGATAAGCATTCTCACTGCGTGACGTTCTCCCCCATTCGAATTCGCTTACGTCCTCGTAGCGAGAAGTGAGTTTCGTATCAACATGCATTCGTCTTATTGCAAGAATAACGACACCACCTCCACATGGATAGACATTCACAAACCTCCAGTAACTCATACTTACCGCCTTCGACACCAACCTTTACCCTCTATCCCTCTGAGCATTAGTTCCTCGGATGGACGGTCTCCAAACGGCAATGCCTCAATGCATGTCGAATATAATACACAATCTTCATCATTGTTCCCTGCAATGTGTGGTCCTCAAAACTTCTTGAAAGGCACATAGGCAATTGCGCAACGCGGCCCTTTTCATCCATCTTTCCCACTGCTTCCTTCATCGTATTCCGCCAGCTTACCGACAGATCCGTGGCCCAAAATATTTTCTCCGCAAGAACACAAGACATTGTCCCATAACAACACCGCATGCTCAAGCGGTCCCGCTCTGATATCAACTTTCACGGACCGCAAGTTTGACTCCCGAGAAACTACGCGCCACCATCTTGTTGAGGCATGTTAAGAGATATAATCCCACATCGAATAAAAATTTAAATATAGATCAATTTATAAGAGTTTGGGCTACTCCTCTTAATAATGTTGATCTTTTAAGATTGAACCTAATTTTTAACATGGTATCAGAGCTCATTATACTCCAACAAACGATTTGATCCCGTTAAGACTCCAAAAGTGAGAACGTGGATTTCAAGATTGGTATGCTCAAATGAGCCACCATCTTGTGGGGGCGTGTTAAATGATATATATCCTGCATCGATAAATGATGTTGACACATACCAAATTATAAAGATCTTAGGTTATTCCTCTTAATAAGGTTGACCTTTTAAGATGAAACCACAATTCTTAACCTGGTATCAGAGCCCATTAAACTCTAACGAGCAATTCGATCCGGTTAAAACTCTGAAAATGAGCATATGGATTTCAAGATTGGTTTGCTCAAACGAGCCACCATCTTGGAGAGTATATTAAGGGATATAATCCCAAATTGAATAAAAATGTAAATATAAATCAACTTATAAAGGATTTGATCACTCCTCTTAATAAGGTTGACCTTTTAAGATGGAACTCAAATTCTTCACAAAAAGTGGCAGTATCAATATGAAATATAAACAAGCTGAGATAGCTTCATGTCTTTGAGTAAAATAAGGACAATTATAATACCTTGCTACAGCCAAGAAACCAAGAGAAATCATCATTTCCCAACCATTGATGTTAAGACCCGAAAACAAAAGAGCACTTTCATTCTTATACGATGCTAGGACGAAAACAAAATTAAAGAATGAGGGATAAAAAGAGCATCAATTGCAATCTTGGTATTTTTAAGATTTTCGATCAAAAAAACCAGTATTATGTTGTACCAGAGTTCAAGACTGTCAAGAAACCAAAGGTTTATGATAAAATATTGCATATTGAACGTGTAGAGAAGTAAATCCTAAATCATTTCTCCTCCCAAATCCTTGATTTCTTTTAGGGAATAATATAAAAAGGTATATAAGAACATGACATATTGAAATTGGGGCAGCAAAAAGATATAACTTCTGGAATTATACTGAAAAAGATTAATACTAAAAACACGACTCCATACCAGGCATTTCAGTCTCGAATCTCATGAACACTATGAAACATATGTACAATATGTCATAACAATATATTACTATTTTATAGTATAAACAAATCACGGCCTTGTGGTTTGGCAGGTTAATATACTTTTAGAACAGTCAAGTAAATGAAATAAGCCTAACCAGAGCATTGCACCAGATGATAAAGAAAGCTCGACTATTGGCCAAAGATCCTGGAAAGCTAGAAATGAAAAAACCTTTCCACGTTTCCCGACATTCTCCAGAGAGAACAAATATTTGCTGACCCACATTAGGGAAACCATAATTTTTCCTCCACGAATTGCCTATGTGATTGCATACGGTTACCTAGCGCGACATCATAGCTTAAAAACTTTGGGCTCTTGAAATCCCTACATCACCCAATGCGATCGTATGTATGAAATGACTATCCGACTGTATAGCTGTTTATAAAATTCCAGATTTACAATTTAGTCCCTGAACTCCGTTTTTTTTCCTTTGGTCTATTTGTCCACTTCTTCTTCTTCTAAGACTTAATGCTTTCACTCAATTGGTTTTCGATTCTTTCACATCTTAGTTTCTTCTTCCGAATATTTACAGTTTGGTCATCGAACTTCGTTTTCCTCCATTTTGATCATTTTTCGCTTGTTTTCTTCAATTCCACCACAATCATCTATGTTATTCTATAAAACACAATTTATATAAGTTAGAAAAACCGAAGATGAAGAAGTTGATTTTCTTGTGTTATTTATGATCATACAGGTTACATGGTTTTATACATCATTTTGCAGACATGAAGCTTCTAGAATTAAGCTAACAAACATATCTAATTAACTCCTAAAAATCAGGAAATTCAATGGCAATTGAATTCTGTTATTTCCTGTCGTTTGCTAGTGGATTCTAACACCCTCCTCAAGGTGGAGTGTGTTCCAGCACTCCAAGCTTGTCCCTAAGAAACTGAAACTTTGATTGTGACTTTGGTTTGGTCAATACATCTACCGTTTGGTCTGAAGAAGGAATGTACTGTATCTTCAGCTGATTGCTAAGAACCTTGTCCCTTACAAAATTAGCATCCAATTCTATGTGTTTTGTGCGAGCATGATATACCAGATTTGAAGCCATTGCACTTTCACTTAGGCTATCACACCAAATGATTGGAACTGATTGTTGTGTTATTCACAGCTCTTCCATTAGAGACTGAATCCAAGTGATTTTTGAAGCACAATGGGCTAATGCTTTGTATTCAGCTTCTGTGCTAGACCTGTCTACTACATGTTGTTTCTTAGAGCACTTGGATATCAGGTTATCTACAATGTACATGCAATACCCTGTAGTAGACTTTCTATGATCTGGGCAAGAAGCCCAATCAGAATTAGCAAAAGCTGTGATGTCAAGGCTGTCATTCTTTTGGATAGCATGACTTAGTGTGCCCTTTAGGTACCTGAAAACTCTCTTAAGTATCTTCCAATGAGTGTCTGTTGGTGCTTGAATGTACTGACTTAGCCTATTCACAGAATAAGTTGTGTCTCATCTTGTGTGAACAAGGTCTTGGGGACCGCCATTTGCACTTCTGTATAAAGTAGGGTCCTTCATTGTCTGTCCCTCAGTTTTTGAAATTGGTTTTCCTACAGCCATAGGTGTTAAACTAGATTTTAGATTTTCCTAGCCAAACCTTTTTAAGTAAACCCATAGCATATCTTGTTTGACTCATGTATAAACCAGCTGCATCTCTCTGAACCTTAATTCCCAGAAACCGTTTAAGGTTGCCCATGTCCTTAAGTGCAAAATTGGTGTTCAACTTGTCAATGAACTCTTGTACTTGTTGGCTACTGTTACCTGTTATTACTACGTCATCTACATATACCAAGGCAAACAACATATCAGCTTTTTTTGCCACGAAGAATAGAGAATTATCTACCATAGATTGTCTGAAGTTCCATTCCAGTAAGGTATTATTTAACCTATCATGCCAGGCTCTTGGTGCTTTTCTTAAACCGTATAAGGCCTTCTTGAGTTTGAACACATAACTAGGATGCTTCTTATCCACAAAACCATGTGGCTGGTTCATGTAAACTACCTCATTCAGGTTGCCATTCAAAAAGGCATTATTTATATCAATCTGTCTGATCTCCTATTCCTTTGATGCTGCAAATGTTAGCATGATTTTCAGAGTTGAAGCTTTGACAACAGGGTTGAAGGTCTCACTGAAATTGATTCCAGGAGTTTGAAAGAAGACTTTAGCAACTAGTTTGGCCTTATGCCTTTGTGCTTTTCCACTCGAATTATACTTCAATCTAAACACCCACTTGTTGCCAATAACTTTCATTCCAGTCTTCAATGGTACCAATGTCCATGTTTCATTTTTTATTAGAGCATTATATTCCTTTTCCATGGCTTCCTTCCAACTACTACTTGACAATGCTTCATCAGCATTTGCTAGTTCAGTTGCTGCTAGTTCATCCACTGCTAAGCTTGCATAAATTTTTGGTTTAAAGATTCCAGCATTGCTCCTAGTGATCATCTGATGTCCAGAGTTCTGAGCCATATTTTTATCTTATCGATTTGCTTTATTTAATTCATTCTGAATGTCTGTTTCAATCTGTTAAACTTCAGATATCTCATGACCTGCTGCATCTTCTTGATTTATTTCATCATAATATTCCATTACCTCTTCTCTTTCAACATTAGTTCTTGTTTCTCTATTAATGTGTTCTGCTGCAAATGGAACCTCGGGTTGAATTGTAGCAGTAGCAGTTGCATTTTGAGGTACAGTGTTATGAATGAGGTCAACAAAAGGAAGGAGACTCATGGAGGTTTCACAGGTCTGAGATTGAACTTGCTTATTTAGGAAACCTGTTTTGAATGGAAATTCTCGTTCATTAAACACAACATACCTAGAAATGTAAACTCTACCACTTGAGCTCAGACATTTATAACCTTTTTGTGAATCACCATAGCCAAGGTAGACACATTTTTTAGAGTGAAAACTGAACTTTTGCTTTTGATAAGGTCTAAAGCAAGGGAAGCAAGCACAACCAAATGTCCTTAGCTGTTTGTAGTCAAAGTTCTTTCCAAATAACGTTTGGTAAGGTGAACTATGATGAAGAACAAGGGTAGGTAGCCTGTTAATTAGGTAGGTTGCAACCTTGAATGACTCCCACGAGTAGTAAAGGGGCATTTGAGCCTAAGCTAAGAGAGTTAGCTCAATTTCAGTGATGTGCCTGTGTTTTCGTTCAGCTCTCCCATTTTGCACTGATGTATAGAGGCATGAATGTCTAAGTTCAATACCAGACTCCAAGGCTACTTTGTTAAAGTTCCTGAATTCACCACCTTAATCAGATTGTAGTAACTTAATCTTCCTATCTAGTTTATTTTCAACTAGTTTCTTGAATTGAACAAAGATGATTAAGGCTTCTTATTTGTGTTTCATTGGATATATCCAGGTAAATCTACTATGGTCATCAACAAAAAATGTATAATATATATGCCCTGTGGTAGAGTTTAAAGGGGTTGGTCCCCAAACGTCTGTGTGAACAAGGTCTAAGGGGTTTGAAGCCTGCGATGGAGAGGTACTAAATGGCAGAGCATGTGATTTGCCAAGTTTGCATGATTCACAGAAAGTAGGAATTTCATTAGATTTAATGACTTTATTACATGACTTTAAGACTTGACTCATGACATAATTTGAAGGATGTCCTAACCTTCAATGCCAGACATCAAGTTCAGACTCTAACACTTGCTTAACTGAAGACAACTAATCACTACCAGACTTGGCTGTGAAGTAGTGGAAGTTATTTTGGTGGTTTGACTCGAGAGCAGTACTTTCTTGCTTGAGATTTGGCAGCTGCAACTGATACAATCCCTCCTTAAGTGCTCTTTTCAGCAAGATCCTCTTCGTTTGGAGATCCTTGACAACACAATAGTCAGCATAAAATTCCATGAACACATTGTTATCATTGGTAAGTTGTGAAACACTAACTAAGTTCCTTTTAATTGATGGAACATGCAGCAATTTATTTAGAACAAGTGACATGTTATTCATTGCAGGAACCTTTCCATTCCCAATATATGCAATGTGTAACATATTTCCATTACCAACTAATAATTTTTTCTTACATTCATATTTTTTCATGGTATGCAGGTTACCTTCATCAGTTGTAACATGGTTGCTTGCACCAGAATCAATGAACCAGGCTAGATCTTCAAGGACTCTGGGAGAAGCTACATAGGCTACAGGTGTAGAGTTGAAGTTCTGTTGCCCAGAATTTCCTGGTCTGCTTCCCATGTATCTTTCATCATACCTATTGAAGCATTAACCTGCAGAATGGTTACTATCCCACAAATTTGACATGGTCCTCTAGTTTCACTTTGTCTACCAGTTTGAGTTCTACCTCTGCCCCTTGTTCTCTCCCTGAAGCTTGAAGATCTACCACTATTAAATCCTCTATAACCTCTGCCAATCACTGAGCCAGTTCTATGTGCCAACTGAACACTTGACTGGTTAACACTTAATGATGTAATGTTGTTTTTGACTTGATTCAGATGTTCAAGTCGACTTTCAAATGTCATAAGCACAGATGACAATTCATACCAAGATATACTCTCACTGCTGTTGATCTGAACCACAATGGGTATGTATTCCTCATCCAAACCTGATAGAACTTGAGTTATCAGGTCACTTGGGTTAATAACTTTCCCAGATATTTCAAGATTATCAACCAACTACTTGATGGTAGTTAGGTCCTGATCCGTTGACATGAATCATTTCCTGGTTCTTTGCAACTCTTCAGTGAGAAACATCACCCTCTATTTATTCAATATTCCAAAGCTTTCCTCCACTGTTGTCCAAAGCTTGTTCGAACTTGTGCACCCCATCATTTTATTGCAATTTCTGGAGTCATAGATGAGTAGAGCCAACCCATTAAGAGTTGGTCAGATGAAGTCCACTTGATGAACTCAGGATTTTAAGTCATTTCCAGTGCTTCTCCTTGTCCAACGGTTGTTTGTGTAGCTAAAAACTCTGGTGGACACTCCTTTGTCCCCAACAGATAGCCTTCTAGATTATGCCCTTTGATTATAGGCATGATCATATTTATCCACAGCAGGAAGTTGTTCCTATCCAGTTTGACAGATGGTGTTTGGGTGATGTTCATTCCAAATGATAAGTTTTGGTTAGCAGCAGCCTGAGTGACTGGTGCCATATTGAACTCTGATGGATTTGATTGATTGTCGGATCCGGTGTTAGCCATTCTTGGCTCTGATACCAAGTTAGAAAAACTGAAGATGAAGAAGTTGATTTCCTTGTGTTATTTATGATCATACAGGTTACATGGTTTTATACATCATTTTGCAGACATGAAGCTTCTAAGATTAAGCTAACAAACATATCTAACTAACTTCTTAAAATCAGGGAATGCAATTGCAATTGAATTTGTTATTTCCTGTCGTTCGCTAGTGGATTCTAACAATATAGAATTAAATTACATTCCACTATAGTTTAACAAATAAAAATTCATGTTTTGTAGCCTAAATAAGTGTATAAAATAAACTTATCATAAGCAATTAAATTTATTTGTCAATAGTCAAAAAAATTGATACAAAACAAAAATCAAAGAGCAAATCACATCAACCTCCCATGAGGTTGAGGTTGATGAAAATTGCATAGGCCATTACATCTCCCCATTATTTTTAAAAACTTTTGATTACTTTCAATAACAAATTCCCCCTTGGTAACAGATTATTTTGGTAATTAATTTGTATAAGTTTTAGAATAATTTAATAACATTAATTGAAAATTCATTAAATATTTTGTATTGCTGGATATAATGTTAATAGCATTTTTTTTATATAATTTTGACATTTATACTATGTTAATATTAAAAGATTATATTAATATTATCATAATATTAAATATGCAAAAATTTGGCATCAATTTATGAATTAGATTCTTTTTAGTTCATTCTTGTAGTAAATATTTTAGATCAACTTTAACTTTTTCATTTTTTTAAATTGTAGACCGCAAATCAAAAATTTATATAAATTACATATAATAAAACTAAAACAGTATTATAAAGCCATAGGACAATTTAACTTTTTCATTTTTTTAAATTATAAACCGCAATTCAAAAATTTATAAAAAATATATATTTGAAAACTAAAACAGTATTATAAAGGCATAGGACAATTTTGATTATTTATCAGGATACCTAAATATGCCTTGGGTTATTTTAGTAGTTTTATCTTGATCAATTTGTAGCTTTCATTGGAACCACATATAATAAAATAACACTTCAGTATTGACTCTCAATTCTTTTTTCTCTAATTTATAATATGTCATTAACTTTTATTCAATTTGCTGCCACCCCTTTCTTCTTCCAAGATCTTAATGTAAAGTTTTCTAAGATGAACTTTAATTTCCAATCATACAAATAGGCAATCTTTGTTTGCCACTACATATTTTGTCCATCAATGCCTATTCAAATATTTAGAACTTTCTTAACTGATTATTATGGTTACGAGAAATCACTGCACCATGCACCTTTGACATTCTGTATACATATACAGTAAAAAATTGCAATGACTAATGATTATGAATCATGATATAGTCTTACCTTTGTGCAAATATTACGTGGTTGGCTATGATTTAAATACAACACGTGAAATTTTTTTCATGTTTGCGTCTAAAGATACAGATATAGGTTCGGCTTCAATTGAAAAAAAAAAAAAAAGAGAGAAAATAAAGCACATAATAACACATCTTCAAATACTAAGAATTGTTAGAGTTTAACCACCAAAAATATTATTTTATTAAGAGAGAATTTAAAACAATGACACTTGGACACTATTAAAAATAAGGAAAATACTATTTGTACATAATATTTTACATAATGGATCCCATAATTGACAAGTGGCTGCCCCCTATTGAGAGGGCGCCTTGGCCCACAGACGCCCCACAATAGAAGGTAGTTACTTGTCAATTATGGCACCCATTATGTGCGTCTAGCATAATCCTAAAAATAATATTGACAACACTATCGAATCACTATTTCACTCCTTACTTCTTTCACACTCACGTATACACCACATGTATCTATATTTCTCCACTAACACTTTCTCTGTCTTGACCACACATAATATATGCTTGTCTCTATTCACTTACACTCTATCTAACACACTTCTGACTTCACACTCATTCACTTACATGTGTTGGAATCTTATGATTGTTGTTCAAAATCAATAAGAGGAGATTGTAGATGAAAGATTTGAGAAAATGAAAGAAAACCACGGTTGGAGCCTCCAAAATAGTCTATGCGACCGCATAGACTTTCAAGGCATGTGGTCTTCTATGCGGTCGCATAGACCCATTCATGGTATATATGGGCGACCATGGTTATAACTATGCGACCGCATAGTTATAGCCTATGCAGTCGCATAGTAAAAAATTTTAACCGTTGGATTAAAATTTAGTAGTTTTCTTATGAAATGATACACTTTTTTCACCAAGGTTTGGAACCATTTCGTGTAGAAATGATTGTGTACTATAAATATAAGTTAATTATCATTCCAAACAAGGAATTTTAATTCTTGAAATCATCTCTTTTTTTTCATCCCAAAATTCTGGCCAATTTTTGTTCTTCACGTAATCAAATTATACAATTTCACTTGTTCTATTTTTTTTGAAGAATCACTTAAACTTTTGGTGTTCTTCATTTCTGGGCTTGAAATCCTAAAAAATATTTGTTATTTTAATCCTTAAAAGCTTTGGTAAAGGAGGCAAATATCGTTTGAGGACAACGATTCTTATATCGTGATCAAGTCTTGTTTCCATTTCCGCATTCACCTTCTTTTCTTTTTGTTTCCATTGCTATATTCTCATTATTTTCCATCATTCTCAAACAATATTTCCATATTTTCTGCGATGGAAATTGAGTCAACACTTGCTACTATCAAGATGATGAATCAAGATTTGGTACGCTTGGATAGTGATTAAAATCCTAGTAATAATCTATTCTATAGATATTTGGACTGGAGTTGACAAACAACCAATAACAATATTATTGTTTCTTAGTCTAGATACAAAATTGATAATGGGGTGTGGCCAAGTGGTAAGGCATGCGACGATGCAAACTTCACTAGATGGCAAGATAAACTTAAATTCCTCCTTACGACATTAAATATTTTTTATGTTCTTGATCC
The DNA here is from genome assembly GCA_903798255.1 of Fraxinus quadrangulata. Taxonomy (NCBI): domain Eukaryota; kingdom Viridiplantae; phylum Streptophyta; class Magnoliopsida; order Lamiales; family Oleaceae; genus Fraxinus; species Fraxinus quadrangulata. Next base: position 9,909 of record CAIGRB010070384.1, on the reverse strand, counting down.
AAAGTTGGAGCCTATTCCCAATGAAAAAGAAGAAGACACCGATGAAATTCGTGCTGAAAGAAAGAAGCTAGAAGATGATGAATTGATATGTTGTGGCCACATTCTAAATGCGCAATCGGATTGCTTATATGACCTCTATACCAACACCACTTCAGCAAAAGAAATATGGAACGCACTTGAGAGTAAATATAATGCCGAAGAAGAAGGTACGAAGAAATTCCTAATTTCTAAATATTTTGTTTTAAAGTTTTTGGATAACATTCCATTGTTGCCTCAAGTACATGAGTTGTAAGTTATAGTCAACAAATTAAAAGCAGTGAAAATTGAGCTTTCCGAAACTTTTCAAGTGAGAGCAATAATTGCTAAACTGGCGGGGTCTTGGAAAGGTTATAGGAAGAAGTTTTTTCACAATTTCGAAGATTTCTCTTTGGCAAAAATACAAAAATACCTTCATCTAGAGGAAGAATCAATGGCAAGAGATAAGATCGAAAGCTCTTATGATGGCTCTTCAAAAGTTAATGACGTGGATAATGTTGACAATTCCAACAAATATAAGAAGAATGGAAAACCTCTTGATCCTAAAAAGGTTCAAGGGAAGTTCAAAAATAAGTTCAAGGGACCTTGCTACATTTGTGGAAAGTCGGGACACTATGCTAGAGATTGCAGGCATAAAAAATAACCAAAGAGGGAATGACAAGTGAATTCCATTGATCAAATTATCGCTACGGTGAGCGAAATTAATGCAATTTAAGGGAAAGTTCCGAGATGGTGGTATGACACCTGCGCAACCATCCATGTTTGCTATGATAAGTCACTCTTTAAAACTTATCATGAAATTCACGATGGTCAAAAAATTCAAATGGGAAATAAAGGAAGATCAAAAGTGATTGGCAAAGGCAACCTCATTTTCACTTCGGAAAAAAAGATAACTTTGACCAATGTCCTTCATGTACCTGAAATGAATAGAAACTTAGCAAGTGAAGTTTTGTTGCGAAAACGTGGAATAAAAAATATTTCTGAATCCGAAAAACTTGCACTAACTTATAATTGGTATTTTGTTGGAAACTGCTATTCTACTGATGGAATGATCAAATTATGTACTATTGAGGATAATTCTAATAAAAAATAAGTCATTTTCTTATGTTGTTGATTCTTTTAATTTATGTCATGGTAGATTAGCACATATATGAGTTAATACCATGAAAAAAATGATTAAATGTGGCATGATACAATGTGATATTAATAACTTAGGAAAATGTGAAACTTGTATTAAATCTAAAATGATTAAAAAATCATTTCATAGTGTAGTAAGATCAACATGCTTACTTGAAATTATTCATTTTGATATATGTGAGTTGAATGACATGCTTACTAGATGTGGTAATAAATATTTTATTATATTTATTTGATGATTGCTCTAGATATACATATGTATATTTATTAAAACATAAGGATGAAGCTTTTGGTTCCTTTAAGACTTATAAAATTGAGGTTGAAAATCAATTAGGAATGAAAATTAAA
>CAIGRB010070376.1:0-13190 GCA_903798255.1 Fraxinus quadrangulata | reverse complement strand
TATATATATATATATATATATATATGTGTGTGTGTGTGTGTGTGCGCGCGCGCGCGCGCGCGCGTGCATACGTGTGTGTTGTTGTTGTTGTAGAGTTTTCATCGAAATGGTGCGCAAATCAATTGGAGGACTGTCTGCCTTCCACGTTCGATTCCCAAGTTCGATTCTCTTTAATAGCATTCTCCCTTTCAATTTTTATACATGTAAATAATAACTAAATATTAATTAATAATTATACTAGTGTTCAACAACCAAAAGTTTGGCTCATATGGTAGAAGGGTCATCTTGTGCATTAGAGGTATGGGGTTCAATTTTATGCATTTTTACTTTTTTGTTTAATTTTTCAATACAATAAATAATAACTAAATAATTATATACTATAGTTTTCATTTTCGAAATTATTTCTTTAAAAATTTTATTGACTCAAATTATTACTCTGATATATATACTTTTATTGTTAGATTTTATTAATTTATTTTATAAAATTCAAATCTGAACAATCTAAGTGTTGTTCTTTATTCTTTTAAAAATTCGAAAAATACTTTTTATTTTGAGGTCAAAAATAGTTTTAGTATTAAAAATCATTGTTTTCAAAATTTTGCATAACCTTCGCTTAAACCGTTTCGTTTGAGTTCGTAAAAAACTTGAAACTTAATCGTATACATATGATTGAAAAATATATATTTTTTCTTATTATTTTAGGTTGTATTGGATTATATTTTCAAACATATATGGCTTTTTCTTTACATTTTATTGCATTTATATTGATTGAAATTTTTCTAACAATATTTAATTAAATAATAACAAACAATCTTATTATTACATACACCAACGACCGCCCTACACAAAACTACTGTAAAACTATGGCAAAACTACAAAACAATTGCTGCATCAGAGACCTAAGGTACGCAGCTGCAACGGCGCTCAGATCGCGAGTTCGCCTCTGCAAGGCGCTTAGTTGCCTGCCACTGCAAGGAATTGTGTAGATGATTTCCTTGTCTATACAGCTACTCTCGTTTCCTTGTATTTTGGAATGGCAACCAATTATTTTATCTAGCTGTCATCAATTTGCATCTTAAAGTCCTTGTATGAATAGAAACCAACTTAGACTTGTGACGTTCGCCATAGAATTTGGAATAAAACCACACCATCGAAAAGAAAGTTGATAGAATTCATCAGTGAGTAAGTCATGGGGTTGAATATATTCTACTACCTTAAAATTTCAAATTAGTAGATAACTAAGCTTAAAAAGTTTGCTTTGGAAGTTTTTATTTGATTTTATTTTTCCCACCAATTTTGATCAATATTGGGTGACACCATTTATAAGTAAAATTATAAAATAAAATTTACTTTTGTGTAAAAATATATTTTAAAGTAAAAATACTACTAATGAGTAATAAGACATCACATTCACTTAAAATATAAAAATTACTTACAAGAAAAAAAATATTTAACAGTAATAATACTAACTTAAAATTTCAAGTAAATATTTAACTTTATTTGACTTTTTAAGTTAAATATATCTATATGTAAAAATAATAATTATTATAAGTAAAATATCAATCATGAGTAAAAGAATTAATACAAGAAACTATACGTTGAAAATATCACTAAAGGGAATATATGTAATTTTATTCTTTAAAAAAAAAACTTTGAGAATTGACGGATAATAAACTCTCAAGCATATATTATACTGTTTAAAAAATCGTTACTAAAACTATTCAAAATCGATTCGCTCATAAATGTTTAAAACAGATACTTTAAAAGAGGTCCATAACGAGTACCATAAAACTCTCAGGCTCTAAGTAAACAGGTTTGTTTTTAAAATAATTAACTTGTTTTTATTGGTGAAATGGGAAATTAGCAATCTTTTTTACTTAAATGTAAGAAAAAAAGTAGCATACTTCTAAACATGTATGGAAACAATAATTTACTGCAAACGTAACTTTTACTTACATTTAAGCAATAGACATATATGTTCGGGGTTTGCAGTTCATGATCCTAATGTTCTTGAGCATGTTTATCGTTTTACCTTAGCGGTTATAATGGTCACACTTGGCCGAACTATATCATTTCGTTCCTTTTAATGCTACTAACCTTAACGATTGTAAAGATGACTTAAGGAACATGCTACGACTTAGACATGAAGACTTCATTTTATTAGAGTCCCATATTGGTCGATGATATTTACATGATCCACATTAGTCGATAATATTCTTTAAGGGAAGATTGTACTCACCTTATTAAGTGGATCATGTAAATATCATCGACCAACGTGGAACTCTAATACATTCAAATGTTGAAAGTGTTAAGAAGGACTCAATAGAGTATGTGCATGATCTTTTGATCATCTAAATTTTTAGACATGATTTATTAAGTTTATAACTACCGAATATAATCCAAAATCTTCGAAATTATCTAATACACATTCTCCATTAATTTACTATATCAAAATATATTTTTCTAAAATAATTTGGTTTAAATACATCCTAAATTTACAATCGTACCCTTAACCTTTGACCTGATTTGAACTTTTATTCTCTATTTTTATTTCTTAACGGCTTTTATCCCGCGATCCTTACCATTGAAATGAATACGGACTTGGGACCCACCTGAAATGCGTGCATTTTCAGTTTTCTTCTTCGATGCACGTCAATGGACCGTCAGTGACACTGAAGAAACCCCACACTGAGCATTTGCCATTTTCATTTCAGAATTCTAGGTATCGTTGTCTCCGGTGAGATTACCAGCCGGCGGTAGTTCCTTTTTTTGACTTGCGAGACGGCGTTCAGTTCTCAGTTTCTATTTATTTTGTATGAACAAATATCGTGTCTGCTTTTCCCCCATTCTATATGGCGTGGCTTTGCATGTATTGGTGGAGTCGACATGGAATGCACAGAATAAAGGCATTTCTTTCCTTTTTTAACCGTGCTTCTGAGTCAACTCGGTCTCGACCCGTGTTTCAGTATTTTTACTCGGTTCTTACTTTTTCTCATTTGTGCAAAAACTTAGAAAATGGAGGGAGACCATAAGTGTACATTTGACATTTTATTTTTTCTGTTCTTACTTTATTGTGTTTTTAGTCTCTTCTGTGAGACTGTGCTCTGTTTTCTATAAAGGTCATAGAATAATTAGATCTTTGTTTGGATTTGTTGTTGTCGTGTTTTCCGTTTTCATTTTGTTTTGCTGACTGTAATGTTTCCTCTTTAGGGTTGAATGAACGACCATTTTCAAATTTGAATATTAAGGCTGTTTAATTTCAGTATTTTGATTGCTTACGCAACCATTGATTCTTTCTTTTTGTGATTTGTGCAAAAACTTGGAAAATGGAGGAGATATCTTAAGTACATTTGACATTTTATTTTTCTGAAGCGATAACTTTTTAAATTTTTACCTTCGAACTCGAAACAAGGACCTTTTAGAAACATATGCCCTTAGTACTGGCACTTTATGCTTTTTTGTTCCGTTAAACCATTACCAAAAGCAACCGATGTTTACTATATCTATGTCAAGAGTATGTATATAAGCAAGCATCCTTTATCTGTTTCCTTTTGGCTTCGTTTTTATTTTTTACTGCGATTCGACTTTAATTTATAAAATCTGCAGATCAGATTGTTTAATATTCAGAATCTGCATATTGAATATTTGAGATGTAGAATTGATCTATTTGATGGAAGAGTAGCTTGGTTAATTTGTTGTTTTGTTGTGATCTGTAACATACGTTGTGTATTTAGGCCCCTGCTGCCATTCGGCCCATGGGAGGTTATGTACCCCCTTTTCCTGAACATCAGTTTACTTTCTGCTCATGATAAGTCAAGCCTAGCCCCTCATAGCTAAGATGTGGCTTCTTTTATTTGTAGTGCAAATGCAGCATATTTTCCACTTAATGGCTCTCAGAATTACTATCTAACAGACTAACATTATAAAAATGTATTGATGGGTCGATATATTAAGAATTATTTTTAAGCAGGACTACTTAACTTCTTTTTCTCTAAATCCAATCTTGTAGAAGGAAAATATTGCAATTTCTGTTGCTCATTAAAGGTTTTTTAGTGGTTAACTGAGAATGCTTGTGTTGGCTTCGAATAATTGTTCTTTGTGTTTATCTTGCTGGCCTTTTCCTTTTTGTGTAGCATATCTTAAATTCTTGATATTCAGTGTTGAATTGCTCAAAGTTTGATTAAGTTTCTGACTTGTAACCTGATGCTTCTTTGTTGAACATTGCTATGTTCGGACCCGTAAGTTATTCTTATTATGCGCTCCATGCAGCGGTAGGTACTCTCTTTACATTAGTTTGAGAGCGTCCTGTTAGCACATTGATAGGTACCCCAAGCTCTGATACAGCTGAGCACATGAAAACTGTGATCAAGGAACAAAGATCAGGAATAAGATACTATAATGAAGCTCAACGCAGGAAATGGATTTAATGATAACAAGTTTATTGAAGATTGAATAACAAGATAACAGTTCACAGGCTATTCGAGAGGCTTGGAATCTCTCCTATCTAACTGAAACTCGCTCAAACAATGCCCCCTCTCTCATTTCCCTCCATCACATTTTATAGACATTCTCCTATATCTATTACTCTTTTACCTTCTTATCTAACTTGGTGGAATATTCTGGAATGATGGCTGACTTGGCTGCTTCACTTCTTTCTTTCCTCTTCTTGCGTAAGTGAATCGTTAGCGGGTCTACCACACATTATATTTCCAATATTGATCAAACTCGTGAGTTAAATTGCTATCTCTGAATGTCACTGCTTTTTGTTGAATTCTGTGGTAATCAATGTTTCTACAATCAAGAGGGTTCTGCACATTATGTGAATTATTTGGAACTCAGAGATCAAGAGATGAATTATTTGGATTCAACTTTCAGTCTGTGGTAGTCAGTGCAGTGCTGCATAATTTTTTTACTGTAAAATTTTCTGAATCCAATGAGGTGTTTTCTTATCTACTGATATATTTCTTATGGGTGATTTCCCTTTTCACAATTGTTTGTGGTTGTAGTTAGTATGTTTATCAGATTTTTCTTGTAATCATTCTATGCTTCTTATTGTTAAGTTAGATGGGAAGCAGCTCAGATTCGGAGTCAGATATCAGTGATTCAGAGATTATGGATTACTCAAAGAAACCTTATGAGGGACTAAAGTCTGGGAGATATAAAGTAAAAGGCCCAAATGGCACTCTTAAGTGTCCCTTCTGTGCTGGGAAGAAGAAACAAGGTTACAAGTATAAAGACCTTCTTCAACATTCAACTGGTGTGAGCAAAGGCGCATCCCACCGAAGTGCAAAGCAGAAGGCAAACCATCTTGCTCTAGCAAACTACTTGAAAGATGAACTTTCTGACGAGGCCGAACCACAACCCCAGCATGTGGTTACTCCTGATCCTGCTGATGAATCTGATCAGACTGAGTTATACAGCTGGCCTTGGACTGGGATTATTGTTAATATTCACAAGCAGTGGGAATATGGAAAAGATTTGGCTAGTAGTAGCTACTGGTTGAAGAAGTTCTCCAACTATAAACCTTTGGCGGCTGAGCTTTTCTGGGATGATGAGGAGTGTATTGCAAAGGCTGTTGTAAGATTTGATAGTGATTGGAATGGTTTCAAGAATGCAATGGAGTTTGAAAAATTCTTTGAAGCTGATGACCACAGTAAAAAAGAATGGGGTGCTCGAAGTAGGTCACCTGGTTCAAATATTTATGGCTGGTTTGCTCGTGATGATGATTACAGGTCAGAAGGGACAATAGGAGATTATCTGCGTAAGACGGGGAAGTTGAAGACAATATCTGACGTGGTCCATGAAGCAACACAACACAGAAACAAAGCTGTGGCTAATCTTGCGAATGAGCTTGACTTGAAAAATGACAATCTGGATCAGTTGCAGGTCAGGTATAATGAGAGGACACTGTCACTTAGCCGGATGATTGCAGAAAAAGACATGCTACACCGTGCTTTTTCCGAAGGTTGTCATTTGCCTCTCCGTTCTTTTGTGCCTCTGCTTTTTTCTTTTTCTTTTTGCATTTTATGATGAACCACTGCCCAAGTGTTGATGATAGTTGGCTCTAATATTCCCTCTTATGCCTCTATCTATATATTGCTATTCTTATGGTGTTGTAGAAAGTAAATATACCCAGCTAGATTAAAATTCTTCTTGTTTCAAGATGTTGTGGCTGTCAATTTTGATGGATGCTCACTCATTGGAGCATGTCATTTACATCTTCCAATGAGATTCTGCTAGTCAAATTCAACATGCTTAATAGACTTTTATGGGCCTCTCTGGGGTTTATATGAATTGATATAATACAGCAATAAATATTCATCAACTGGTTGATGCTAATTGGAGATTCAATAGGAATAGATATTTATTCCACTGAATTATGTTTTATTATTAATAAGCTATGATATTCTCTAACATCATCAAAAATTCCTGTCAGAAACAAGGAGGATGCAACGAATTGCAAGGGAGCATGTTCAAAGGGTTTTGGATGAACAGGAGATGTTGAATATGGAGTTGGAGAACAAGAGGAGACGACTGGATACCTGGAGCAAAGAATTGAATAAGCGCGAAGCTTTAACAGAACGAGAGAAGCAGAAGCTTGAAGAGGAGAAGAAAAAGGTAATTTGCTTTTCGTGCAATAACTCATGTAAATATGGAGACCCTTCCAACTGTGTCCGCTATGTTATTGATCTCTAATACATGTTCAATGTTATGGCTTTTATCCTCAGAAAAGCAAACAACAGCAGCGAGAACAGTCATTTTTTTGTTTTTTTTTTTTTGCTGAGCTCAATGCCATGATTAATTTAGACTATGATACGATTTTTTTTCTCTTTGTTTGTGCATCTATATTTCCTATCATTCTAGTAATAAACGAAATTCTCAGCTTTCGGTTCATTCCAGTATAGTACTTGCTGGTAGAATTCATTACTTCTCTCCTAAATTTTTCATTTTTTTCTTTTGGTAAAAAAATTGCTATACAGGCTTATGCAAATCATTATAGCTTTCAAATCATCCTTAATTACTATTGTTGAGTAAAATACATGCTTGCAGTAATTGTTTCATACGAACTTTTTGTACTACAGAATGATGTGAGAAACAATTCACTTCAAATGGCTTCTGAGGAACAGAAAAGAGCTGACGAGAATGTCCTCAGGCTAGTTGAAGAACAGAAGGTGTGTCCTTTAGAATTATGCTTTTTTCCCGTCCCAGACACGCTTTCATGCTTAAACTTAATACGGTTGACATATCCACCCTGTCAGTGATTATGGTGCCATTTTCTTGCTTTGATTTACTCTGGTATCAAATGTGCAGAGGGAGAAGGAGGAGGCTCTGAAAAGAGTTCTTGAGCTTGAAAGGAATCTGGCCGAGAAGCAGAAATTGGAAATGGAAATTGAAGAACTGAAAGGGAAACTAGAAGTGATGAAGCATATGGGAGGGGAAGATGATGCAGCTGTCCAGAAAAAGATAAAGGAGATGAATGAGCAACTGGAAGAGAAGATCGAGGAAATGGATGGTCTCGAAGATTTAAACAAACAACTCCTCACCAAAGAGCGATCTAGTAATGATGAGCTGCAAAAAGCTCGTAAAGAATTAATAGAGGTATGATTCATGACATTAATTTAATGATATAGAAAATTGAAGAGATCAGTAGTAACAATTTGAAGAATTAGAACCACATTATGGCATGGAATCATTGAATGAAACTCTTCTTGCCAAAGAGCATTCAAGTAATGATGAGTTGCAAGAACCTCGTTAGGAATTAATAGCATATGGAAATTTTCAGCAACAGCAAACGAAATCTTAGTCCTCATAAAGTTGGAGTTGTCTACGTAGAAAAACATGCTAAACCAAATTATTGTCTTGAGTATTGCTTGTAATGATATAATGAACTATAAGATGTTTTAAAGTAGTACAACTGTCATAGAACTGTTTACACTACAAAAGACCACTCATGCTGCATATTGAGAGCTAGGTTTATTTATTTATTTATTTTTTCCTGGTGTCTTGGGGGGTTTTTGCAGGATGATTTGGGCAACATCTCATTTTATCCCCGAGTGTGATGATGAGATACCTTGAAAAAAATCAACCAATCTATTATTGGGAAAGAAAGTAATCTCATGGTCCAAGTGTTTTTAGTTGCAAGAAATGTAGTCATGTTCCAGATCGTTTAACCTGGATTCTTACTTTATCCTATGGTTCTGAGCAAATAGAAGGAAATTTACTCTTCGTTATGCAATGACTGCAATTTGCTTAATATATGTGCAGGGCTTGAATGATATGATGAGTAGCAGCCGTGTAAACATTGGGATAAAGAGAATGGGCGAAATTGATGAAAAGGCCTTTCTAAATTCTTGCAAGCAAAGATTTGCGCCTGAAGAAGCTGAGATCAAGACTGTAGAACTTTGTTCCCTGTGGCAGGAAAAACTGAAAAATCCTGAATTTCACCCTTTTAAAATTATACTGGTCGATGGGAAGCACGAGGTGACGTTTATTATTAGAGCTTCATACTCGATGTAATTGTTTCATATAACTGAGAGTTTGTTTGCAAGAGAACCATTTCAAAATGATATATGTTAAGATCGGAGTAAATTTGGCAGGAAGTGCTGGACGAGGATAATGAATCACTACACGAGCTCAAGGATGAATGGAGTGATGAAATCTACGATGCAGTCACAACAGCTTTGAAGGAATTGAACGAATATAATCCAAGTGGACGGTATGTGGTTCCTGAACTATGGAACTACAAGGAAAACAGGAAGGCCACACTCAAGGAAGTTATCAGTTATATCTTAAAGCAAGTAAAGACACTCAAGCGCAAGAGATAGATGAAATTCAGGTGGCTCTCTCTCCCCCCTCTTACACACATTATATTGATGATAATTCTTTACTCAGTTTCATCCTAGCTTTAGTGTTTAGAGTTAGAATTGCATTGGAGAGCTTCAGTTGTTGTTCAATATGGTGCACTGATCGAATTTTCCATTTTCCTTTTTGTTTATGGTGGTGATGTAGGGTGCAGGCAAGGATGAAAAGGTTGGAAACACTGACCGCGGAGAAGATCTTTCCAAAATGTTTATATTTTGTGCGTAACTAACTGGCTGTGTCGATTTTTAACTCGATCAAAATCCTCAGACATGTTAGATGGTACTCTCAATTCCATAGTATATTATGGTGATGATGGTTTTGTAGCAGTCAGACAATGAATTAAACATGTGCACAACATGCTTCGATTAAAACTAAAGTATTTTCTACAATTTAGTAAGGGACAATTCTGCCCATGACACGGTTTAGCCTTGTATGAATACAAGGAGAATGTTGCCCTTGTCCCATGTTAATGTCTTTAGTTTATGGCCGGGCTGCTGATTGAGAAATCACAGTTAATTATAAAAACTTTAAATTAGAATGATTTAATTCCCATATTGGAGGATCCGAAACAACTTGTCAACTGGTTGGCTCAGTTGACCCGAATCATTAAAATAATAATTATTTTTTTACTCAAACTTTTATTATTAAACATCTTAGTATCTTATTCCAAATTTGTAATTTACTCTTTCGTATTCTTGTGAATGAGAATGTGCTTTCTAGAATATTTCCAGCCTTAATGATTTTGTAACTGCCCTTCTTCAAAATACTTGAAAAAGATTTTTCTTTCGAATTGACAAGTGGACATTGAAGTTTGTAAGTAATTTTAAAATGATTACTAAAGTAATTTGTTTATCCCATTAAGCCCTTTGTCAATCATTATTTCAAAAAAATATTTTCTACAGGAAGATTTTCTTCATTACACATTTACTCAATAAAATATTTTACACACAAATTAATAAAGTTACTTTACTTTTTAATCGCACATTCTTCTAAATATACTATTCATTACTCAATTTTTTTCCAAATAATGAGAGACAAACACACTTTAAATCATTGACGGTTTCACAAGTAAAATCATGCGAATTACTGTTAAGTGTCACGGTGAACCATGGAAGTTACATTGTACGCCATGTAAAAATTGTCGTGTTTCTATAAGACGAGTTTGTGTCAAAAATGATTTATGTAAAAAACTATTTAATGCCATATCTAATATATTATTTTTTGATAACACTTCGCCATATTTTCAATTGTCAAATTACATTTTAGAAGCAAACGCAATGTTCACGTTCACCATCTTGTCAATATCACACCACCATAAAAATTAAAATGACCAATTAAACTGAAAATAAACATGTAATAACATACAGTTTCTTCTAACCAGGCCCGAATACCATAAATTCCCAACGTCAATGTCATCTAATGTATGCATCCTTTTTCACTGCAAAGAAAATGAACCTTCAACGTTGGATCGAAAATTTTCCATCAATCTGTGAACCCATTTAAAATTTTCGAAAATGTGAAAAGTCCAACCTTCTATCACATTTAGAGTCACAAATTCCATATCATTCCATCACATCATTACCAAAAGACACAAAAAATAAAATAAAAAATAATGTAATGAACTTCCTATTTTTTTCAACGTGGCACATCACACATTACAAGCCTGTGTCATGTAGTTAGAATGCTCCTCTTTATTCGGCACAACAAGATCATCATCAACTAGGCGTGTGTGGCCTATTTTATCAAAAAATACACTAATAATATGAGTATATGCATCAGTCTACCCATAAGCCTGCACATGTGTCAGTTGTTTGAGCTTGTTGGCCTTGAGGTGTGGAAACTTTGGGAGTTAAATTTGTTGTCCGTGAAATTATTTGGCCTTCTTTTTAAAAAATTCATTTTCAATTTTACATTTCATGAGTTCGAGTCGGGCTTAATAACTATGATAATATGCCCCTCTATTCAAAGAAATAGGTTAGATGAATGTGAAAGAAAGGTGTGATAGTCGTATTAGAATTTGGGAATCACCCTCGACTTCTGTTATTCCAAAAAAAAAAAAAATATGACAACTACCAGAAAAATGTTTGGTGGGTTATTTTTACTAACTTCACAAATTTAATTTAATTTAATTAACTCTAATATTGAAAATTGGCATGTATATAAGATAATTAAATCTCGAATATTGGTAAGCGTATAAGACAAATTGTATAATATAAAATAGTGTGGAGAAAAATAGAAGTTATTATATAGTATAGTATTATATTACATTCAATATATAAATTACCAGCAGTTTGCGGTGATATTTATTAATGGAATCAATATGGGAATCAAATAAGAACAAAAATAGGACCAACAAAAAAAAAAAAAAAGTCCAAATCCTTAATGGGGGTGAGCATTTTTTCTTGAAACCGGTGGAATCGGACCAGAACCAAATAGAATTGGTCAGTTCGGTTTGGTTGCTTTACTAAATGTGTCAATTTTGGGACTGTACGTCAAGAGCCGATTGATTTTGGTTCGATTCTCGATATTGTTTCGAGAACCAATAATGAATTCGACTCTCTCAAATTTTTCTTTTTGCTTGTATCAAGATACACTAGATCTTTGAACACTAGATCCCAAAATTTTCTTACGTTTAAATTTCATTTTCCATACGCTTCTTCTATCCTTTAATGGACGATCAAAATTAAAATTTAAATAATTTTATAAATACTTTACAAATTCATAATTTTAATGCAGCCCAGTAGAAAAAATATATATATTTAGTTCAATATTTGATAAGAATTCAAATTTCTCGTTGTTTTCAAAATGACCTACCATCAAGAATCAAGATCTTGAGAATTACTAAAGATAATCAAGTTATTGTTATAAGTTACCATTTATGATGTGTTTCATAGTTTGCCCTTTTTTTCCTCTTTATGAGTTGATTTTGAGTTTTGGAGTAAATTTTTGTTCTTTGAATGACAAGTGATTTCATACACTATTTTTAAATATTTATAGTCTCACAAGTAGTTTCATATTTTATATTTATAATTTTTTCGATATAGAGAATCTGGCCGAACCGAATTGAAACCCGTTGGTTCAATTTTGATTTGGTTCTATAGTTGGATATTGAACCAATTGTTCAATTGCTAAGATTCCTATTGGTATTCGATTCGGCTCGATTCCCTTTAGAATCGGACAGAATCAGACCGCGTCCACTTCTAATCCTCAATTAACTTAATTCAATTTTTCACCCCTTGTCATTTTACATGCTAAGTTAGCCTCCAGAAACAAATGGTGACCGTTGTTGGATCACATAATTCATAACCATGTGTTGGAGGCGGCTTGAATTAATTCCAACAAAAGAAGGGAAATGAAAACAAGAAAACAAATAGAATGCTGCTTTTGAATTTAGCCAGAAATTGGGCATGGAAACCTCCAAGCAAGAGACGGAACAAGAATTTATTTGCAAATTTGATAAAAATAATTAGTACGACAAAGAATTGTGTTAAGATCAACACAAATTCGTAGCAGCCAGAATAAGAGGAAACCACACCGCTGTCACAACAAAGAATTTGTCATTCCTATTGGAAACATAAATTATGTTTGGATAGTTAACCTTTTACATGTGCAAAATTGGACAGAATTTTGACTAAACAAAATAAAATATGTAAAATTAGAAACATGAAATGAATAATATGAATTTGATCGACGCAAACGTTTGACTCTTTTTTTTTTTTCTGAATAAGATAATGCATGCACAAGTGCTAATGATTTTTTCGATATTCGTCTTCCAACATTCAATGATCAAATCTCAAAATAGAAACTCTAAATTATGTAGACCAACGAATTTTCTAATATTTTGAACTCAATTTAAATAAAACTGGACTCTAAATAAATGTAGTTTTGAAGCGAATCTGCATTGATATGATAATGCATGAATGAAAATCTCAAATATTTGGGTCTCTATGTAATGATCCAAAAATTGTTCTTCAAAGACATAACTCAATGAAAATAAGTTTGAAAAAATAACATTTCTTTACAATGAAAAAATACGACTCTTTGAAAATGTTTTATCTAAAAAGACACAAATTTTCGGCAAAATTAATTCAAGAATATTACATAATAATTTTTCAACAAGTCCAAGTGTTTAAGCAACTTTATTTGGCCTTAAAATCTTCATCACCGACAATGATTTTCACTTGAATAATCAGTCAAAACTAATTTTCTAAACCAACTTCTACCAATTTCTATGAGATGAACGAGAGAGAGAGAGAGAGAGAGAGAGAGAGAGAGAGAGAGAGAGAGAAAAAATAGAGAATGGGAGGAGATAAGTGAAAAACAGAGGG